>APFE031526181.1:1567-29856 GCA_000404065.3 Pinus taeda | reverse complement strand
TCCTCCTCCCCCTCCTCTTCCTCCTCCTCCACCTTCACCACCTCCTCCACCTCCTCCTACCCCTCCGCCTCCACCCCTGCCTCTACCTCTGCCTCACCCTCCTCCTCTTTTCCCATTGCCTCCTTCGACATCTCCTCCCCTTCCTCCTACCCCTCCTCCTACTCTGTAGCCACCTCCACCACCTTCTCTTTCCCCCCCTCCCCTACCACTACCTCTCGCCCCTCCTGCTTTGCCTCCTCCCACTTCCCCTCTGCCTCTTGCGCCTTCGTCTACAACCATGCAGCCTCCTTCCCTGCCACCCACATCTCTTCACCATTGCATCCTCCTCCTCCTCCTCCTCCTCACATATCACCCCACCTTACTTCCTCTCACTCTCTTCCCAACTCCCACCCCTTTGCCTCTCCCCTTTCTCCTCCTCCCTCTCCCACTCCCTTTCCCTCTTCCCTACTCCGTCCCCTTTATCTCTCCCCTTTCTCCCTCTCCCTCTCCCTTTCCCTCTCCCCCATTGCCTCCTTCATTAATTTCCCACTACCCAACCCACTCCATCCCTGCCTCTTACACTCCCACTGCCTACGACCCTTCTACGCTTCATCTCTTCCCGCCACCATTTCCCTCCCTCACTCCCTTTCCTGCATCAAATCTTTCATAATATCTACAACACATTATACTATTATACTGAAATAATGTTAAAAGAACAATATATTATTACATTAAATAAAGTTCACTTATAAGACTATTTTATAAAATAAATGAATATACTTTTACTATATATTTGATTTTATATTATAATTATTATTTAGTTAGATTTTTTTTAAATAATATTAAAATATTTGTATAAATAATAACCCAATATTAATAACAATATATCCTAATGGTTTTCGAATTCTAAATATTAAAAAACAAAATATACAATATAATGAAAATATCATGTAATAGTATACTCAATAATGAATAAAATAATTGATTTAATAAAATATCTATAATATATAAAACAATAAAACACATTAAAATTATAAGAGATAAATGATAAATATTTAAAAACAATTATCATTGTCTTTGTAATATTAAAAAAAACCATTTTTAAAATATCATCCCTAATATATCATCACGAATTTAATTTTTTTATATAAAATATGCTAATCTTTATTGTGTAAAGCATTTAAAATGTCCTTTAATATCTCGACTGGAGAAGAGTTTGTAAAAAAAAAAAGAAATGTCGGGTTTACAACCTCCCATTTATACTCTCTAGGATGTAAGCTACTCATATTCAGGGAATACGATTATTTCTTTATCCTAAACGGTTGCTATGAAATGTATTTCAGTTTATTTTAACAATGTGCTGTTATATTGCGAGGTGAACGGAGAAGTACATTTTTTCCTGGCCATACGGCTTTGACGCCCTTAAAAGCTGAACTCAAGAAGAGTTTATGACAAAAACAAGTTTACAACGTCCCATTTATACACTGAAGGACGTAAGTTTACAACGTCCCATTTTATACACTGAAGGATGTAAGTTGCTAATATTCATGGACGTAGCTAGTCTCAGATTTGTACAGCAAACCTGAAGAAAAAAATAAATGAAAACATATAACATAGAAAGAGATTGGTACAGATAACCCTGACACTCTAAACTGCATGTTCCTAACCTAGAAAGAGAAATTTTAGTGGTTTTAAGCCGGACATAACGTTCAAAGAAATAGTAACACAAAGCAACGATCAACACAGAATTTTAGGAATAACATAAACGCATATCCTTTTTATTGAATGTTCAACTACAAACGGAGGCAACTATATGACTCTCTCTTATTAAAGAGCTATAGACCTAGGTGACTCTGTCTTATTAAAGAGCTATAGACCTAAGTGACTCTCTAACTTTAGCCATGAATACCATTTGCATTTTTATCAATTCCCAATTATTTATGGGCAAATAACATTATTTGCAAGGTGATGGCCGCGAAGTTTTAATTTAAAGATCTATATAAACTTTTAATTGAAAATAATAAATGATAATTATTGAAAGTAATAAATAATAATTGTGGTGGATGACCATCAATCTCAAATTTCTTTTCAGATTATGAAGCAGATATTATCCATATGGGTTAATTACAATTTCGCCATCGTAAGGAAGAAGGTGTTATTTCTCCCGCTAGCCTAGTCCCCTCGGACTTTATCATAGCCAGGAAGCGTTGCATAAGGGGAGCATACAGGGCGAGTATTCAGAGAAATCAATTATATCAACATTTTAGGTCTATGAAAACACAATTTCTGGTCGATCCATAGAAAAATTGAGGAATAAAAGTAATATAGAAAGGTGAGAAACACAGGCGAACACACTGAAAATATGATATGGTACACAAGCATTATATTTGTTATTGTTATTATAGAAAATCTAAAGTATGAATGGGAATTGCATATCTATTTACTTGTTATGATTTTTATGATTGATAGAGGGTCGGGCCAACTCTGTTTGTCACAATTCTCCAAGGATGAATGTATGCTACCACTGCTACCTTGGTAGACAAAAAATTTTAACAACACATCAAAAATCAATTAACATTACACGAAAATTTCGAAACAAAATACCAAAAAACACAAAACATATAGCCTAATAACACATTTCAGAAGAGAAAAGTTTAGCATAACAAGAATGAAATCATACCAGATTCTTCCATGGAAGAAAAGCTTCATCTCCATGCATCCAAAGCTTTCAGATAGCCTCTGAGAAACATAAACCACAGAGCAACTGTAAACATCACCTATATAAAAACACGGAACAAATATATACAGATATCGGCCATCCACACGACCAACCTACAGTTCAGAGTGCCAAAGATATGAGAGGAATGAAATGAATGCTTTAAAACTGTATGTGGTTTTATAGACAAATGAGGCACCCATCCGTTACCGTTCGTAGGAAATTTAAAATCAGTTACCGGAACTTCCAAACCATTCTGCACATCGGAATAACAAGAAGCGCATTCTGCACGTCGGAATAACAAAAAACGGAAGTTTGATAAGGATGTGGTGTGATGGAATGAACTACTTGATTGTTTTCTAGGCATGCGCAGGGAGGGAGCGGGGACCACATAATCGACGTGCTTAATAGAAAAAATGAGATCCAATCTCTAGGGAAGTTACATCATGCGCAGGGAGGGAGCAGGGACCACATCGCAATGGCTACTTGGGAAATTTGAAATCCTTGATTGGCATTTCAAATGACATTTCAAACTAGCCAGGTATTCGGCCCTCCGGAATTATTGGTCGGACACAGGGATCAAAATTGAACACGTCAGAGTCCTTCAAAGGTTCTTTGGCATGTCAAAGAAGTAGGGAGAAAATTTTACTAGTCAAAAAAATTTAAAAAATTGATTTTTGTCCTTTAAAAATAAAATTGGAATAATATTTTAAATTTTTTTAAGAAGGGCTGTCAAATTGTAAATTTTTTTTTAAATTTCATTTTTTCTCAAATTAGAATTTTAGGAATGTTGAATTTGTAAATTTCTTTTCATGTTAAAACTTAAATCCCATTTCAAAAACTCACATTTCAAAAACAACAGTTTCCTTTTGAGTTGTTTTTTCTCATTTCAGAAACTCCCATTTCAAAAACAGTAGTTTCCTTTTGAGTTGTTTTTTCTAATTGTGCATATGATGTAAGTTCTTATTAATTATTATGTCACAATTACCTTTTGATACCATTACATTTGGCAGTTTTTGAGTTGCTCCCATTTCAAAAACAATAGTTTTTTTTTGAGTTGTTTTTTCTAATTGTGGATATGATGGAAGTTCTTATTAATCGTTATGTCACAATTAACCTTTGATACCATTACATTTGGTAGTTTCAATTGAGAATGACTAGATGTCAATATGGCCATGTATTGGGTCTATAATTTCATTGGGTTGTTCCTAAAGGCTTCCCAAAGCAAGGTTTGATGACGATTTAAGCTGCAGATGAACATAGATTCATCATTCCTGTCAAGCAAAGTTTAAGAACGATTTATGCTTGGAGAGGAGGGCATTCAACAGGCTTCCTAACATACTGGACTTGATTTGTTTGAGTATTCCCAATTCCTGGTATGTTTTCATA
This sequence comes from Pinus taeda, assembly GCA_000404065.3. NCBI lineage: Eukaryota > Viridiplantae > Streptophyta > Pinopsida > Pinales > Pinaceae > Pinus > Pinus taeda. The sequence goes on along the minus strand of APFE031526181.1, from coordinate 25,772 downwards.
TTAAAAAAGGAGATACCAAAAACATATACACCTTTATACACACTTTTGTTGAATCCTAAACCTGTTTAGAGTTTTACTGAATTTTTTCATTCATGCAATAAACTTAAATTTGATTGAGCTACTTGTATATTGGCTTAAACCTTCTGGTCACAAAACTTTCCTACAAAATTAATCCTTATCTAAACTGGAGCAGGGATATGGGTCTCCTAGCTATCCATTAATTTTATGTGGTTATATTTCTCAATCACACATGTGTAAGAGTAATGCATTTACTAATGCAGCCTTTGACATAGTAGTATCTTTTTGTTTGTAAAAAAATAAAAAGAAATTTGAAAATAATTTACTATTGTCAATTGAATTGCTCCTTTTCTTTTATGATTTTCATAATGGAAGTGCAACTTGAATGTGTGCCCTTCTAAATGAAATTAAGACCTGCCCTTCAAATTTGATCATTGGTCGGACGTCAATTGTGACGGCAATCAACCTGAAATAGCGTTTTTGAGACATACACAGGGAGGGACCGGGGGCCACGGAACCACATGCGTTACATGTGCGTGTTAGATGATAGTGCTCGAAAAAAGTAGATCAAATCTGCAGCGAAGTTATGTCGACATTGCCCCATTTCCCCATTTCGATTACATTGGAGCTGTAGTGAAATTCTCCCGAATATTTATACGGTGATGCATATCAATCGTTTTTTTATTTGCTTCATTTTTCTTTCCCTTTTAAGCATGCCCCTTTTCCTTTTGATTTGGGCTATGTTATTGGGAGTGAATCATCATAATGCTATATTTTTTTATTGATATATAAATTTGATTTAATCACTAAAATAACACTTAAACTAAACCACTAAAGAACATCTAAACTAAACTAAACTAAAATTTATTTTGATATTTCCTTTACCTATAAATGTTAATTTAATTGTGGATTGACAAATCATTGAGATCTATAAATTTTAATTTAATTGTGAATTAGCAAATTATTGACATTTATTTCATCATGGTCCATAATTGTTTTTAACTATAAATATGTAACACGTCAACTAGAAAATTAGAGCTTACCAAAATTATTGAAAATATAATAATATGTGAAATATCCTCAATGTAAGTATTACATTATGTCACCAATTATATTTAATATTTTCTTAAGCCAACTACATAACAAAATAATTATGTTAACACCACAAAAGCTTTGAAACCTTTTTCCTATTAGAGACAACAATATTGTATGCTTAACTTTGAATGAATTTAGTGATGCTACTGTAATCCATTCTGTAGTACACAGATATGATCATTACATGTTTATGGAAAAAGAAATTATGTTTTCCCATATATACATGACAACCCCTCCACAGACACACACACACACACACACACATATATATATAATATAGATAATACTTTCTTTTCAAAAAATTATCAAACATTGTGTAATAGGAAAATTATGTTTTCTAAATTAAAATATGAAAACCACAATATCCATAATTCAAAATTTCTATTCAATTAGAAACCCACCCAGTATTCCGAAACATATTGATATTCTTGAGGTCAAGATCTTTGTACATGTAGAGATAATAATAAAAGTAATTAAAATCTCCCTATTATGTGGAGCTAGAAAGTTAAATATCTTTTGATATATAATTTTTAGCAAAAGGAGATAAATATCTATTGTAATATAAAAATGTAGAACCTACAATGTTGGTATCCTTTTGAAGTGGAATTTTTTTTGTTGAATACATAAACCAACAATTTTATCAAGTTACATTCACATCTTTGTACCTTCTTCACAAAACTAACTTTCCTTATACAAAGGTTTCACATAACCTCCAAAACATTGGCTGATGATATTCTAAAGCTTACCTGATGATCTTAGAGATTTTACCTCTTCTGCTACTAGGTAAAAGGATTGGGAAAAAAATAGCATATACTAGGTGGGAAAAATGTTAGTGACTTATTAGCCTACATTTATTTCTTATGCATGTTTATATTGTTTCCACTTTTGATTTTGGTCAATATAGCGATGAATAGAATCTCAATGCAATATTTTTTCAAAATATTTTGATACCACATAGATACACAAATTCCACTCAAGGGATGAATAGATTTAAACACATATGTAGAAAAATATTGGTAAATAAAAGGATTTTCCTTGTCATTATTTATGATTTTCTCGAGATTAATATGACGCCACAAACTCTCCTTTGATATTTACCTCAACAACTCTAAATTCCTTACTATAATAACAATTCATGGCCGAAAAAATAGTATTATAAATATTCATATGCTTTTAAATATGCACTACATAAACTTAATCATTAGTAGAGGATCAACGAAATCACCTTGTAAGAATTTGTTTCTTTTTTACTTAAGCCGAAACAAAATGTAAGAATTTTTTTCTTTTTTACTCAAGCCAAAGAAAAATTAAAGAACAAAGAAGTTCAAAATATTTTCTTATGTTGTTACACACGAGAAAACTATTTCGAAAATTCTACAAACAAACTAATTACAACATGTCTCTACAGAATTCAAGGCATTGATATTGAGAAAAAAAATTGTTCACCTAACTAGTTAAGCTAGAGTCATTTGACACACTTTTCATATTATTTTTTCTGTTGATATTAATATGACACCGAAAATTTTTATTAGATATCCACCTCAACAACTTCTAATTCCTTACTATAATAATAAATCATGGAAAGAGGAAAATAAACTTTATTATAAATGTTCATATCTTTTTTTGTGTGGACTACATAAATTGATTGTTCACTAGATGACCAACCAAATCCACTTGTAATATTTTTATTTTCTCTTTCTTAAATAAAAAAAAAAAAATCATGGAATCAATAACTTTGAAATACTTGCTTCAGCTACTAAGCATGATAGAAAAATTTCAAAAATTCTACAAACAAACCAGGTAGAACATGTCTCTAGAGAATCTAAGGCACTCTACTCAAGAAATCAATTCTTCACCTAACTACTTGAGCTAAGATCATTTGACCGAATTTTAATATTTCTTTTCAACCAAAAAATTATGGGACCACCCAATAGAGCTCATTTATACAATTTTCTTTCACAATTTTCACATAGTAGAGCATGTATCCAGAGATTTCAAACCACCATAGTCAGAAACACAGTATGAGTCTCTGTCGCTTGAAGTATACTCCTTCCACACCCAATTTCCATATTCTTACAAAGCTTTTGATACATACTTTCCTTATAAAAAAATAGATGTTAACATTTAGTAACGAAATGATGGTATCACATTTGGTCAAAAAAACTTTGGTTCGTATTACTACCTATGTGAACTTAATGTTAAGATGAATTTATGTTAATTTTATTATATGACATCATAACATAATGAAAAAAATTGAGAAAATTAATTTTAAGCTAATAATTTAACAAAAGAATAATTTTAGATATACAATTACGTGTTTGAGGATTTACAACTTAAGTGTGTGTTTAGTAACACTAATGATGTAGTAATATCCCATCCTCCAATAAGTTTGGAGAATTAGTTTTATATGTAGCCCATTATCATATATGTGTGTGTGTGTGAGGGGTAGTAGTAGTAGTAACTTTTAATGATGATATATAAGTTTTACATTTTTAATAAAAATATATTATCACGTGATGAAAATATCTTAAATGAGAATGTGAGTTAATGCTCTTAGGAAAAGTATGGTTCCCAAAAGTCGAGTATGAATCAATGATACATCTATTTTTTTTTTTAAGAAATTAGCTAATACAGGAAAAAAAATATATTTTAATTTGAGACATATCTAGAAGAACATTTAATTGATAAAAATCTTTAGAATTGTGTCAAATTCATTTTTATAGCCTATCAATCTTTTCATTTAATCTAATTCATCATTCAAATTTTTTTAAGAGCGTCTCAATTTTTTTTATAACCTAGAACAAGGAAATACGAGGAATAGACATAGTGCACACAAAAAAATTCATAGATTGTTCATTTCCAAGCCAAATTACAGGCTAGATAAATACTGCCCATGGAATCCAACAAATTCCAAATCAGGAGAATATTGTTCAAAAAATATCTCAACAAAACTCCAACAACCAACAACTCAATCATACCTATTTACTAATGTAAGCATCATTCCAAATCTGCAATTTAATGATTATATCTATATCATTATAAAGATTATAATAAAATTGATAATTTAAAATTAACATGTCAGATCTGTATGACTAGTCCTCCTCGAAATTTATACCCACTCTGAAGTCTCTTAGACAATGACCTTTCCATGACCACAATTTTCTACCTTCTCATTCAACTCATTTAAGACATAATCGCCTCTAACAATATTTGATGAACTTCACATAATTGATGCTTCTAAATATCCCAAAGGACAATCTCGATATTGGAATGTATGTAGTAGTCAATTATGCAGTTGACCTTTCTACCCAAATGGATCTCATTACATTACCTGTAATTGATTCTCTTGAACCCTGAAGCGCAACAATAACCACCAATATATAACAAATTCATACAATTAACTTAGTGATGTGTTTTAAGGACACCGAAGAATGTCGAGAACCACTAATTTAATAATATTCCTGTATTCATCAATTTATTTTGAACTTTTTAGAAAAAATAAACAACCTAACAAACAAGACAAAGAAAAACCCATAACAACAAATATAATCACATTCCATAACTAAAGATAATGATAATGATATAGATATAGATATAGATATATATAATAAATTGCAAAAAGCACCTCCAAAAAGCTTGAAAGCATATAAGAATAATCTTAACAAGGTAAATGTTAATGATTTTCATATTAGTTTTGAAAAGTGTTGATGTCACATCAACCTCTTTCTTTAAAGGACTTATTTTTGACATTTTAATTTTTGTAATGTATTAGGTCTGGACTTTTTTTTAAAATGTTGATTATTTAACCATTTTTTAAATTCTCTTATTCCTTTGCTTTTCGATTTTTTATTTTTTTTTTCCTTTGCACTGTTTTTTTATAATGAAAATTTTCATTTTTTTGGAAAGTTTAAAAAAAAAAAAATTATTTTGAGATTATGATTTTTTTATATTTATATATTGTTAATTAATATTTCAATACACAACATATAATTATGGCATAAACGGACTCATCCATAATGTCGATATTACATTCCGTGGGGTGTGTGCGTAGTGGGAAAAAACACACGATGGGTTATGGCAACTAGAAATATGAAAAGAGTTGGTCCACTTGTGTGTCTACCCGGTCACCCTGTTTCCCATTAGGTGGTAAGCACCACCAATCCATCCATTGTAGGGAGGACCTCACCACCGTGATTAAATTACCGTACTCAACAACTGATTCCCATGAAATGGACTAACCCATTAAGGAAGATATATCATGGCCAGTTCAACATTCACAACGGAGAAAAAGGTCGGGAAAATTAGCCGAGACATGTGATTCACCATACTATTACTCCTCCCTATGGATTAGGGCTGAATACACGCGTATGCTGCTTGATCCTCATGGGCAGTCATTTTTTTCGAGTGTGTTACAGATTTTCTGTTCACGTTCAGGATGGGATGAATGCCGGTTTCAGTGTCTGTTTTTATTGTTTATGGAACTGTCCGTGCCTGTTACCCTTATCCAATGACCAAGAGCGGTACGAAATTGTTCAATCCAAAAAGCCTACTTTTGGCTTATAGATATAGGGTTACCCTAAAAAATGCTTAGAGAATAATGCTGGTAAAAGCAACCAATTAGAAACAATAAAAAACAATTTTACGTATGGTTTACGGATAAGGATTTTTGAATATAAGATGTACATATAGTAAAATTATAACCGTTGTTGGCATGTAAACCTTGCCGACGTGGATGCAGTGGCTTTTAGTTTTATTTTCGGAGAAAAGTATAGCAAAGCGGTCAGTTTTCTAGCCAGACGAACAATGGATAAAAGAAACGGCTGCTAAAGCTACATGAAAATTCCACACCCCACAAAGCTCCGCCTTCTTAGCTTTTAGAAACATCACGAGAAAAGCTTTAGATTGATGTTTCCCATTTAAATACTACATTTTGCGTTTGTCTTATCTCAGAGGGGAATTCAATCTTGGAAACTATTAACTCCAGAACATGACTTTGTATTAACACTATTATGGGTAACTAAATCAAGAAAGATTGTATTAAATACCTAGTGCATTGATTAATTGAGGGAAGTTGAATCTTGGCAAGATCTTTGGCTCTCGAGAATCATAGGTGATTCATGGTTGGGTGTTGCTCCTCTCTCCACGTAAAGTTTTAGTTAGTGTCAGATGTATGGCATGTTTGTATGATGATTCTTACCCTCTCTCGCTGATCATTCCGGTTTGTTTACGATAATATTTATTAAGCCTATGTTATTGTTCCAGTTCTTCTATGAGATGGTTTCTTAATTTTCCTTAGCGTGAGAATGTTTGAATGAATGACATGGGTTTGTGTACTAATAAAATTATTAGGATGTTAAATTCAACAATTCAGATATATGGATTTCTTAATTTCATCTTGTATAGAAATGATGGATTCAATAATGCATCACTTTCGTGTGCTCTCATATGCATATTGACATTATTAAGATTATCTTTTGCGGTGGTAAGAAAGAGTAGCATGCTTTAGTGTTTTGTAGATGTTCATGCATGTGGAACAATTATGGAGGAGTGTCTCCTTTAGTATTATCAAGGGTTCACCATGGTCTACTTTGTGCATAATGGAATTAGATGCTCCTGCATGCAATATAAGGAATTGATGGTACATATTTTTAGTTATAAATACATGGGTCTCTAAGATATCCAATGAAATTGACTTGAATGTCACCAGGTTTTTGACAGTACCTAGTGTGTGTATGAGATACATTACCTATATAATGCATGATCTAAAATTTGTATTTAATTAACCAATTCGTTATGCCTGATGGAAACAAGACTTATAATAATGATGGATGATCATGATAGTAGAGTTTAATTAATATCATTGATGTTGGTAAGGAAACTATTATAGGTTGCATGTTATGGTTAGGTCCATATTCATCTACTAAATCATGTTTACTAGAAATCTCAGACATAAGTCTTAACAATATGGAGTAGTCTGTATGGGTCAGTTTTGACCAGTTCTGAGTAGTTTTTCAGGTGGAACTTCTGGGAAATGATGTAATCAATTGACCTTGATCCTTTAGGATATGAAACAACACTTTTAGGGGTTTAAGAAACCTTTGTTTATTGACATGTGTGATTGGGGTAGCAGTGTCCAAATATGTCTATAACAAGGTGGAGTGAGCAACTTTGTCAGGGTACTGAACATGCATTCTCGAAGTGGAGCAATACTAGAGATGGAACTAAAAATTTGATAATCTTAAACTCACGAATATATACTATCCTTCTCCCAGACCGAAAAAATTGAGATATGGTCAGGCTTGGAAATGTGTTTAGTCGAGAAAGGGGATAGGATAGACTCTACTTATAACCGGGATAAATGTGGAAGTTGAGGTGGTCCACATGGTGACCAAATACTTCCTCTATGCATAAAGCTAGACCTAAATAAAGAAGTGGGATTTCTTCCAATCAGTTGCCAACTATTGTCGCAATTCTCATATGCATATCGACATTATTAAGGTTATCTTTGCAGTTGTAAGAAAGAGTAGCATGCTTTAGTGTTTTATAGATGTTCATGCATCTGGAACAATTATGGAGGAGTGTCTCCCATAGTGTTATCAAGGGTTCACCATGGTCTATGTTATGCATAATGAAATTAGATGCTCCTGCATCAAGTATAAGGAATTGATGGTACATATTTTTAGTTATGCATATATGGGTTTGTAAGATATCCAATGAAATTGACTTGAATATCACCAGGTTTCTGACAGTACCTAGAGCGTGTATGAGATACGTTACCTATATAATGCATGATCTAAAATTTGTATTTAATTCACTAATTCATTATGCATGATGGAAACACGACCTATAATAATGATGGATGATCATGATAGTAGAGTTTAATTAATATCATTGATGTAGGTAAGGAAATTATTATAGGTTGCATGTTATCATTAGTTCCATCTTCATCTACTAAATCATGTTTACTAGAAATCTCAGACATAAGCCTTGACAATAAGGTTAAAAGACGATACTAGAACCATTCTATTGTTAGATTGAGAATGATTGTGGAGTCTGTTATAGAATTACTAATGATGGTCTAAGGGTAGGCTAAAGATACCCTTGCTAGTGTTGCATCTTAACGATTAAATATAAAAAAAATAAAGAAACTTTACAGAATGGGAGCTTAGCAGCTAAATTACAAAGTAGGATAAGGAGGTTCCTTACAACTTGGAAATATATATTATGTGTCTTTCTATTTGAATTTGTATTTGTGTTTCATATTTAAAAATTAAAAATTGTATGTTTGCTTATTTAAATTTGTATTTTCTATGTTGTTTAAAATTGCATATATGTAACACCCCTCCCTTGTACGTAAAACTTTGCTAACCTAAGCTGAGAAAAAGTAGGTCTATCGTGTAACAAGAAAAGTAAATACTTTATGAAATAAATAAAATAATTAATCACTTCGAATAGCGAGACACCAAGATAGGAAAATGGATAAAAAGATCCATAAGAGTAGGACGACACTAATGGAAAGCGTATCATGAAAGAGGGTATTACATACCCACGAAAGAGATCAACATGAGGCAATTGATCAATGAAAAGAACTCTTAGCTCAGGGGTGAACTCGAAGTAGGCAATTCTAAGTTGGGTGGCAGCGCTCGGTTTTCCATGTGACATTATTTCAATTTCTCTTCTAGAATTCCATTGCATGGGAATTGTTGTATGTTTTTCCTTACCTTGTATATTGTTGAATTCTCTCAACATATGTGTATAGCTACATGTGTGATCTTTGTGTAGAAAGATAATTCAATAATGATCCATGGAACAACTAGGTAGGAAGAATAATTATGTTTTAAGGTTGCCATCATAGAGCTAGTAGTTCACGTTATCCATGCTAGGCCCTTTGCACTATGAATTGCATCTACTGAAGGTCATCTTAACTATTTATTCACTATGGTTAGTATTGCATAGGATACACCAATAGGACTACCGACATGTTATATCAAGAAGTTAACTATAGTGTATTTATGATAATAACTCCATTAATCCTTGTGTTAAATTTTGAGCGGAACGGAACTTGACTGTATGATCTTGAATGATCATGATTGATGCCTTCCACTATGATGTGATGTAAGCATGTGTAGAATTACGGGTATTAACCTTGTCTATGGGATGATTATATATGAATGAATATGAAAATTATTTGCATATTTAATCCAAGTTAAATTTAGTGAAGCAACAAAAGAAAAAAAAGAAAAAAAACTATGACAGACATATGCAAGGCTAAAGGCTAGATTTAGCCCCACCTTGTGCATAGTAATAGGATATACCCCATTACACATATACTCTAGCCCAACATATTCCTTGTGTATGCATATAACCTAGTCTACATACTCATGCTTTAATTCCATTAGTTTTAGACATAATAAGATAATTAAAATGAGGAGACTTATAGCATAAGTCTATAGACATTAATATATGTACAATTAATAAGTTTCCAAAAAGTAAAGGTTTTGTAAAAATCATAAATTCGTCTCTATTTCTTACCAAGCAAAAATAAGAAAATTATATTGGGAACTACTATATTGTTCACACAAAGAAGTCTTTAGGGACCTAAAGTGTCTCTAGAGACATAAACATGGCCAAGAAGTGAAATATGTGAGCATTTAAAAGAGTAAGTTACAATACTCTACATAACTCAAATATTGAAAATTTTCTTACAAACAAAGTAGAAAGGAGAATCATGGTAAGTTGGGATGTTCTAAAATTAAAGACAATCGATTCAATTTCTTTTAGAAATTTGTTAATATATCTTTACAAATAAAACCCCAATAACTGCTACTACTAACTTGCAATGAACTTTGATATTTTATAAGAAAGTATGACTGATTGAACCGTACATTAGGTTGATGAACAATTGTAACTTTCAATATTTATGCAAATACATGGTCCTGACATAAGTATAAAATCATAATTTATAGTTGAAATCAAACTGAAATTTTAGAGGAAAATTTAATAGGTTTGTAGGGAGTGAATGTTGTCAAGCCACATCCATGAAAGAATTTCCAAATCTTGCCATCACCTAATGTGAATTGACTGCTTAATGTGATTAATATGACTTACCTATATTCTCTGCTTAACATAATATCCTCAATTATCTTAATGAGTGCAAGATGCATTCATGTTCGTTGGCTCAAGCGCTGAGAAGACCTACAAAAGTGTAGTGTGAAAGGCGCACCACAAGAAATGTGATGTTCCGGTGATGCCACTTTAGATGCTCGGAATCTTTACTACCAAGTCAAGAATGCCCATATGTTTAAATCCTTGGAAATCTAGTTCAATGCTAGAACCACAAATAGGCATGAAGAAAATATTGTGATTTCAAGTTTTGATTTCTAAGGATCGTCAACAGGGATGTCGAGACCCAATCTACCATATAAATGGTACTAATATCGATGGCTAGGTGTTGTAAACCTTCTTGTTAATGTATTTGAAATGATGATTGTTTTTTATCTGCAATGATTACTTCTCAATTTTAGAGAACCTTAGCCTCAAGGTTATTTCTTAAACAGGAAATGGTCATTCTCTAAAGCTACAAAAGTAGTTAGAAGTGCTAGAGATAAATGACCACGAAAAAAATATCGAGACAATGAATGATACTAAAATAAACTATCAAAATAGTTTATTAATGAAGCTAGAGGTTCCTTTGCTACTAAATACAAATAAAAACATTCCAAATACATCAAATCCATTTTCTGGGTAATAGAATCACAATATGGATGAAATCACTTCCACCTGCCTTCTTTTAAGCGATAATGAGTTAAGTGATTGTGTGTGTCTACATCGACCCTATAATAGTTTACTATGAGTGATGACGTTGGATTTTGGTAGCTTTTGGAAGTAGTTAATTTTATTAGTAGATTTAAAGCTAAAGAGACACCCTCCCAACTGGGTTGTTGGATAAAATCCCATTAAGGGTCGTTGTTTCCCTTTTAGTCCCCAATAATGCCTTTTTTTGGACCTATCCATTGATTTAGAGGCGTTTGAAAGGAATTTGGTGTAGGATAATGGTTATCCTTTCTTGGTTTCAGGGAGAACAATGTGAGTATCCACCTTATTTGAGAAAAAGAGACTGGGTTGGACATTCCATGGCCAAGTATCGAATTGTTATCTCTCACTACTCAAATAAGGATACCTTAAAGCATTGAAATTGCATTCCATCTTGAAAACAATAACCTTATTCACGTGAGGTAATCCTAATACTTGTAAAGGTCTTATGAAATTATGAGTTTCTTTCTGGGTGAAAAAGTAATAAGAACACGAGGTGTTCTTTAGGTCAAGGACAACTATCCCTTATGTAGGCAAGCGAGTGAAGCTACCAGACTTGTAGCAAGAAAATGAAAACGTGTCCTTACTTGAACATAGAAAAGTCACACTGGGAAAATCTTGCTCATCTTATCTTCTCCTGTGTTAATTTCTCCTAGTATGGACGTTACACAATGTTTGTTCGATTAGTAGTTCTTTGATATAAATACTCCTCCTACCCATACGTTGGTATCAAATTTCATCCTCTTCCGTGCTAAAATTGTATTGGATGTATTTTGCTTTAGATTTCCTTTGAGTTCTTCCATAGAGGGAGCTATCGCAAGGTGTTCCAGTCATTTAGTAAGGGAGGCCGAGAAATGTACGTGAGGCCACCGTTGCAAGAATTTATATCTCGAAAGAGGAGAGCAGGGTGTTGTTGAAAATCTGACATCCTAATGGGCAAGGCTAAGCCATGTCTAGAGACTCATAATCCATAAGAGTCTTAGGGAAAATGTTGGCTATGATCACAATGATGACTATCGCATAGCCTTATTTTATGATGGCTTGCTATTATGAGGAAATTTGCATGATTTTTTTGTTTGGTGTTTCAACTATGCTTTAAGGTATACTGGCTCACTTGACTATAAATTCTTGCCAAGTCTCCTTGATTTCATAACTACTGTCTTCACTCTTAGTCACAACCAGAAATAATGGCAATTTATGGATCAATTTTGAGAAGGGTGACCAACGATTTTTTCCTAAAGCCATTCTGGTGCGTCATATAGGAGATAGGAAAAGCATCTTCAATTACATAATCACCACATATGCTAGCCTTCCACCCCTCTTTTAAACTCTTCTTCAAAATTATTGTACTAGGTTTGGATGAAGAGGTTTGAGGGTTTTCTAATGTTAATTGCCAAAGATGTTGCTTGCCTTATTTAAATTTAAATAATGAATTGGGGAAGGAGGTTGACCAAAAATCCACTTGTAATTAGGTTAAAATTATTGTACTTGGTTTGGAAGATTGGAAAATTTGTTCTGTTGAGGATTTTTTTAATCGTTGAATTATGAAAGACATAGCTTGACCAATTTAAATGATGAATTGAGGAAGAATGCTAATCAAAGTAAATTAAAAATTAACTTAATTGTCTAAACACCCAATGAAAAAGAAATAGCGAAATGTTTTGGTCAAATTAGCAATACAATCTAGTGTATCTCGGGACATCAAATTTTCTCCACTCACAATGGAATGTTCGTAATGTTTGATGATGTGCATCTATGGAATGATCTCCTTCAATGAACTAGGAGATAGGATGCATCCAATAAATTTTTTGATAGTTGTTCACTTTATACACTATTCGGGCTCGCTACATTTTGTGGTAGAGTTAAGAGTAATACACGAAATAACTACAATTCACGTGTTAATTAATTTCCGTAAGTATAAATGGAAAATCAGTCAATTTTCTATTTTTCCTAATTATTGAGTGTTGTAAATTATGTAGAAGGTAAATTTTTTATTTCTTTATATGTTCCCTAGAAGTTAAGTTTTCGTTAAATTATCTTAGGAGGGCACAAGGACTCTATACCATGATCCATGAGGTAAAAATGGTTTAAAATACTTTAAATGGTAGACCATGTTCATATTCGAACTTGATAAATGAACAAATTGTAGTGTATGATTATTGGATTAAAAATTTGGATGAGAAATTCTAGGGATGTGGTCGTCATGCAGGATAGATATACATGGAAGTGCTTAAAAGAGTAATGGGGAATAAAGAAAGTTGAATACTATGATTAATTCCATTTCATAACTTTGTATTTTTGTTTGGTGCATTGTAAATTATTGGAGTGAATGAAGAGTTGATGTTGCAGGAAAATGAATGAAATATGGAAGGAAAGAGGTGGTTGACGTTGTTGTTGTTCAAGGCATTCCAATTAGCTTGTTGAACGTGAAATCCAATCCCAATTCTAGGTATATAGAGATGGCCCTATATCTCTCCTTTTGATTAGTTGAAACATGGTGCTTTAGCAAATTCTATTAAATTTAAGGCTCTCCTTCCTCCTCAATAATTTGAATTAAATTTAATTTTTTCTTTATTTTTTCAATCATCCGCAATAATTTTTATTACATATAATTTTTCCATCATTCCTTCAAGAAGTTATCCCCTATGAATTCAAGCATCACTATATTTTTAATGACTTCTGATAGCTCTGTATTTGGGTTTAATCTATTGCATATTAGTTTATTTTGTGGTTTTCTAGTATAACCTCTTCTTTATTAGTTTAGCCCATTATTTTTTTTGAACATGACTTGCTGTGTATTGTGTTCTTTCTTCGTTTAATCCCCGGGTATTTCCCTTTTGGGTGTAAAAATATACATTTTCGAAAGTGGATTCCTATTTGTTTTCATTACTTAAATATGTGATAGAAAGATTTATTATTTTTATATAAAAGACAAATTGATAATCTTCAAGACAAATTGATAATTTTCATTATATCTTATTAAAAATATACATTTTTCTCTAATGTTTATGTGGTATTGAATGCAAATTTATTTACAGGAGGGATTTCACCTCCTAGTTTTGCTGAAAGAGTTTTTTCTGAGAGTAAATATTGATGTTGTTATATATTATTCTTTTCTTCTCTCAAATACTGTAAGAGAATTATGCACACAATTATTAATAAAAATATTTTTTATGGAAAGGGTTAAACTCCTTCCCAGTTCTCAAGAAGGATGGGGCACCATTTTTCTTTCAGTAGTGTAGTTATCTTTGTTTGTGTTAATTACTTTTCTTTAAACTCATACCCATCAAAACATATTTTTTTAAAGATACATTTACTTTACAACATTTATATTTGAAGCATGTCATATTACACTTCATTGATCATCCATTCATATTATAACACTTATCACATTTGCATCTAACTCATAACACACTTACATTAAAAAAAGAAAACTATTCTTTTTTTACAAAAATAAAAATTATACAATCTTTCACCATGCATTGAAAAACACTAAATACAATTATACTTAACAGATCATTCATATTGGTTTTTCTTTTTTCTGGTTTTCCTTTTTAGTGATTTTTAAAGCTTTTTATATTGTATTATTCATATTTTATATAATTAGATAAGGGTATACATATATAATTTAATGTATTTATGTATTTATGTTGATATAGTGAATTGATTTTATACCATGTTACTTTGAAATTAAGTGTGTGTTTAGTTGAACTGTGTGTTTTCTTTTTTGAAATTTCATATATATATGTGGGTGGTCCTAATAATGATTATTTTCTTTTGTATTTAGACACCAAATTTTATATAGTGCATTTGTTTATTTGGACTAGTATTTTTTATGTTTATTTAATTAAAATACCATATATATGTGAATTCTTGTATCAATGTTTATTTATGAATATTTATATGTATTTTGGAATTGTGATCATGTGTTTGTTGTATTGAATTATGAATTTGAATGGGTAAACATAATGTAGATTTTAATTTCTATATTGTGTGTGTGTGTGTGTGTCTGTGTGTTTTTAAAGCTACATAATAATATTTGATTGTTTTCTTAATTCACTTGAAATTTTATCATGTGCAATTAGTTATTTGAAATTGTATGTTGTGTGTTTAGTCCAATTTGTATATTGTGTGTTTGTTTGAACTTGTACTTTGTATCTCTCTCTATTTGAAATAGCATATGTGTGTGTGTGTGTGTTTATTTATGAATATTTGTATGGTGTGTGGCTTGAAATTGTAATTATATGTTCGTTGTACTAAATTGTGATTGTAATTAATTTCATACCATAAATTTGACTTTGTATATGTATTGTATGTTTTAGTTTTTATAGTGTGTGATTCCTTATTTAATGTTGCATTTTCATATTTGGGTGTTTTTTTTTTTGTTAACTTGAAATTGTATTATGTGTGTTTCATTAGGTTTTTAACACCCCTCCCTTGTGTACTAAATTATTGCCAACCTAAGCCAAGTTACAACTAGGTGTGATATCCTCCCTTGTGTGCTAAATTATTGTAAACCTAAGGCGAGTTAAAGCTAGGTTTGATATCCTCCCTTGTGTTTTAAATGATTGTAAACCTAAGTTGAGGGAAGCTAGTTGTGATACCCTCCTTTGCCTCTTAAACTATTCTAAACCTAATATGAGGAAAGCTAGGTGATATATAACATGGAAAGAAAATGTGTTATTAATAAATTAATAAAATAAATCACTTAGAGGGTGGAGCACCAAGAGAGAGGTGATTCTTTCCAAATCCCATGGGGAACGGGAATAGAGATGAATCTTTCACGATAATCTTCTATATGACATTCTAGATAAGCTTGGATGTATTTGATATCCATTGAATGGATGGGAGATAAAGATCCATCAAACATAAAAGCTTCATGGGAAATAAAGGAAAAATTTTATGAGGAAAAGCCTCCTGGGAGATAAATATGATATTTTGTGAAAAAGACATAGGAGAATGGAAAATCCATAAAATCAGGACGTTGATAGTGGTAACTAAATCATGAAACATGGTATTAGATACCCAGTGATTGATCAATTTAGGGCAGTTGATCCTTGGCAAGATCTTCAGATCGAGGGGAATCAAAGGTTATTCATGGTTGGGTGATGGTGCTCCTCCCTCCAAGAGAGGTTTTAGTTGGTGTCAGATGTGTGGGATGTTTGTATGATGATTCTTACTCTCTATATCCCTCTCTCTCTCTCTACGTGTTATAGTTCTAGGTTTTTTATGAGAAGATTTTATTAAGTCTCTGTAATCGTTCCAATTTTTCTATGAGATGATTGCTTAGGTTTCCTCATCATGAGAATGTTTGAATGAATTACATGGGTTTGTGTACTAACAAAATTATTAGGATGTTAAATCGTACAATTCAGATATATGAATTACATAATTTCCTCTTTTATAGAAAATGAAAGATTCAATAATGCATTTCATTGTCGTGTGCTCTAATATGCATTTCAAAGTTGTTAAGATTATCTTTACAGTGGTAGCAAAGAGTAGCATGCTTTAGCGTTTTGCAAGTTTTGATGCATGTGGAATAATTATGGATGAATGTCTCCCATAGTATTATCAAAGGTTCACCATGGTCTATGTCATGCATAATGAAATTAGATGCTATTGCATGCAGTATAAGGAATTGATGGAACATCCTTTTAGTTATGTATATATGGGTCTGTAACATATCCTGTGAAATTGACTTGAATATCATCAGGTTGCTCATGGTACCTAGTGTGTCTATGAGATACGTTATGTGTATAATGCCTGATCTAAGATTTGTATTTAATTAAGCAATTCGTTATGCATGATAGAAACAAGACCTATAATAATGATGGATGATCATGATAGTAGAGTTTAATTAAGATCATTTATGCAGGTAAGGAAATGAGTATAGGTTGCATGTTATGGTTAGTTCCGTTTTCATCTACTAAATTATGTTTACTAAAAATCTTACACATAAGCCTTGACAATAAGGTTAAAAGACCATACCAGAACCACTCTATAATTCAATTGATCATGATTGTGGAGCCTATTACGGAATTACTAATGCTGATATAAGGGAGGGCTAAAGATACACTAAGTAGTATTGTTTATTAACGATTAAATATAGAACAAGGTAAACATTTATGTAATGGAAGCTTAGGAGCTAAATTCCAGGGTAGGCTAAGGATGTTCGTTTCCAGTGGTAGTAAGGAAAAAGTTCAAACACTAATGCTTATGGACCAATCACCTACGTAGCATTTCCATTACGGGTTTTAAAAAAAAAAATGTTCTCCATAAAGGTGAAGTTAAAATTTGAAGCTTAGAACATGCTAATGTCATATTTATTTGTTGTCATTAAAGAATGTTAGGATTCCTTAATGGTTTATTGAGGAACCATGAATATACATATGTTAATTCAATGTATATGTAACAGGATATTAAATGAAGAAATCTAGTTAAAGAGGAAGTTTTTATGCTTTGGTGGAAGATGTTTTCTACCCCATCTAGGTTGGATGCTCAAACACGTCCTCTAAGAAGACCATATGGTATCAAAAAATTTAATATAGGGTCAAATCCAATAGAATTGTCAAGAGACTTCAATCAAACCTACATCAAAAAACTATCAAGATAAGCTTTTGGGTCTTTGTGTTTGGGGTCTTTGTGTTTCCCCTCTATATGTTTTTGAAGGTGCCTTTCCATGGCCAAAAAGTGTGTAATAAATCTCTAGAATTGTTAAGCTTGTCTCAAATCCATTCCCATGAGATCAATTCACGTGCTTAAACTTGAGTATGTTTTAAAACGATAGGCCAACAACAAAAGTACCAAAGAAAAACTAATTATCTTTGTGATATAAAGAACATTTTTTTGGAGGTAAGGATGTTGTTACGACTTCTTTGGCGTATTATATTATTGAGGAATTGAAGAATTCTAGAATTTAAAACTACAAAATATGACCTCCTCCAAAAATTTCTTTGACTCTATTTCCATGATATCAACTTGAGTGGGATGTTACAAATTATCAATTTCCGTGCACTAGATATTTAGGAATGGCATAAATGGTGAATTCAGGTCAAAAAACTTAAAGATGTGGCCACCTGAATACCTATAAAAAGGGAGTAATCTCTAGAATAAAAGAACATGGTTGACATAATGATCACGTTGGCAAAGTATAATGCATGGTGGTTAAGTTGTTGAAGCATAAAAAGGAAAATAATAAATCACACTAGGTAAATGATTTAAGAATGAAGTATTGATCCAACGATTACTAAACTATAAGCTAATAATATACCTAAGATGAAATTATGCATGAATACATATTATATTACGAATATTGTGCTACAACCACATGAAGTCTGAGAATGATTTACACTTGACAAAACTTTCTCTCATTACAGAAATGAACCATGCTCATACAAATTCCTTGTCAACTTAACATATTTATTTTAATTGTTAGCAGAAGATAAAAAAATGTTTGGAATGATACTGACATTTTAGTAAAATATGTGCACAAAGTTTTTGTCATGTAGGTGATACCATGGGAATGGTATGATGGGCTATAACACAAATGGTAATATGCACAACAATATATACGGTACCCGTATGACTACATATGATATGAGTTTGAAAAATTAAATGTGTATTAGTGTGTATAATGTACCATGTGTACAGGTGTGCATATAGTCATTGGATAGATGTCTATCTAGGTAAACAAACTTGGAGGTTACCCAGAAGAAGGAAAGTAAGTTTGGTAAAAGTAACTATGGTTAATCGCAGTTTGGCATACATATAATTACAATGAATATATATATGATGAATATATATATGTGAACTAATATTTTATGACCTTGCAGGCATATTAATGTGGAGAATATGCTAACTGATGTATTGTATGTAGAGAGACTGCAGGAAGCTAGTGTTTGATAAGAACACAAACACTTGAAATAATGCAAGCAGAAGATATGAATTATTTAGATAAAATAAATGATAAGCAATATCTACTTTAATAATATTAAATAGCATATTATGATATTTATCATAGCTAAAATTGTGCATCTATAATTTCTCACAAATAGTTTGACAACAATGTTACAGGTAGCTGTGAAAGGATAGCACTCCTTAACACTGATGTACCTATGGAAGGAGATGTGCTCAGAGCACTCCTTGTGACAAATGTACATTGGAAAAATTTCATCAAATGGAAGAGCCATGAGGGTTGTTTATTTTGAGACCAGCTACCTGTGAATGGGGACATGATGCAGTGATACATCGAGGACAGTGTAAAATTTAAGGAGGGCAGTATTTAACACTCCTTCGTTGTGTACTAAATTGTTGTAAACCTAATCTGAGTTAAATTTAGGTGTGATATCCTCCCTTGTGTGCTAAATTATTGTAAACTTAAGCTGAGCTAAAGATACTTATGTTATCCTCCCTTCTGTGTTAAATGATTATAACCTAAGCTGAGGGAAGCTAGGTGTGATACCATCCTTTGTGGGTTAATCTATACTAAAACTAAGCTACGAAAAACTAGGTGATATGTAATATGAAGAGAGAATGTGTTATTAAATTAATTAATAAAATAAATCACTTGGATGGTGGAGCACTAAGAGATAGGATATTCTTTCCAAATTCCATGAGGAATGGGACAGAGATGAATATTTCATGATAAGCTTCTAGATAAGCTTGGATGGATTGGATATCCATTGGATGGATGCGAAATAAAGACCCATTAGACATAAAATCTTTTTGGGAGATAAAGGCGAGATTTTATGAGGAAATGCCTCGTGGGAGATAGAGATGAGCCTTTGCGAAAACTAACTAGGCAAAATGGGAAAATCCATAAAAGCGGGATTCCACTATCGGTAACTAAATGATGAAAGAGTGTATTAAATACCTTGTGCATTGATCAATTGAGGGAAGTTGATCCTTGGCAAGATCTTTGGCTCTAGCGGAATCATAGGTGATTCATGGTTGAGTGGTGTTGCTCCTCCCTCCAAGTAAAGTTTCAGTTGGTGCAGATGTGTGGCATGTTTGTATGATGATTCTTACTCTCTCTCTAAGATAATTCTGGTTTGTTTATGATAATATTTTATTAAGTCTCTGTTATTGTTCAAGTTTTTCTATGAGATGGTTTCTTAAGTATCCTCACCATGAGAATGTTTGAATGAATTACATGGGTTTGTGTACTAATAAAATTATTAGGATGTTAAATCTAGCAATTTAGATATATGGATTTCTTAATTTCCTCTTGTATAGAAATGATGGATTCAATAATGCACATAACTATCGTGTGCTCTCATACGCATATCGACATTATTAAGATTATCTTTTTAGTGGTAAGAAAGAGTAGCATGCTTTAGTGTTTGTAGATGTTCATGCATGTGGAACAATTATGGAGGAGTTTCTTCCGTAGCATTATCAAGGGTTCACCATGTTTTATGTCGCGCATAATGAAATTAGATACTCCTACATGCAGTATAAGCAATCCATTGTACATCTTTTTAGTTATGCATATATGGGTCTCTGAGATATCCAATGAAATTGACTTGAATATCACCAGTTTTCTGACAGTACCTAGTGTGTGTATGAGATACGTTACCTATATAATGCATGATCTAGAATTTGTATTTAATTAACCAATTAGTTATGCATGATGGAAACAAGACCTATAATAATGATGGATGATCATGATAGTAGACTTTAATTAATATAATTGATGTAGGTAAGGAAACTATTATAGGTTGCATGTTATGGTTAGTTCCATCATAATCTGCTAAATCACGTTTAGTAGAAATCTCAGACATAAGCCTTGACAATAAGGTTAAAAGACGATACTAGAACCACTCTATTTTTAAATTGATAGTGATTGTGGAGTCTGTTATAGAATTACTAATGATGATCTAAGGGTAGGCTAAAGATACCCTTGCTATTATTTCATCTTAATGATTAAATATAGAAAAAATAAAGAAACTTTACAGAATGGGAGCTTCGCAGCTAAATTCCAAGGTAGGATAAGGAGGTTAATCACAACTTCGAAATATATATTATGTGTTTTTCTATTTGAATTTGTATTTGTGTTTCATATTTAAAAATTTAAAATTGTATGGTTGCTCATTTAAATTTGTATTTTCTGTGTTGTTTAAAATTGCATATATGTAACACCCCTCCCTTGTATGTATAACTTTCCTAACCTAAGTTGAGAAAAGTTGGGTCCACCATGTAACAAGAAAAGTAGATATTTTATGAAATAAATAGAATAATTAATCACTTAGAATAGCGAGACACCAAGAGAGGAGATTCTTGCCAAATCCCATTAGCGAATGGGAATAAATAATATTCATAATAAGACTTCTAGATCCAGATCTAGATGAGATAATGGATTTGGGGATATATATCCATTAAACTACTTAGCTGGAGAAAGATGGTAAGTTAAGGAAAAGCATAAAAGCATTGACTGAGAAAAGGCAAGGTTTGATGAGCAAAATTCTCACGGGAGTTAAAGGTGAGCTTTTCTAGGAAAAGGATAGGAAAATGGATAAAAACACCCATAAAAGCATGACAAAACTAATGGAAACCATATCATGAAAGAGGGTATTAGATACCCATGGAAAAGATCATCATGAGACAATTGATGAATGAAAATAACTCTCAGATCGGGGGTGAATAGGAAGCAGGCAGTTCTAGGTTGTGTATGAATGAGCTTTAGGTCCTAAATTAGGAAGTTCAATAAGCTTGGTGGTTTGCATTCTTCCTATAGCACCTTTATGCTAAAGAAAAAAAGGAAATATCTATGAGAGAAATATGCAGAGCTAAAGGCTAGATTTTTCCCCACCTTGTGCATAGAAATAGGATCTACCCTATTATGCATATACTCTAGCCCAACATATTCCTTGTGTATACATAGAACTTAGTCTACACACTCATGCTTTAACTTAATTAGTTTTAGACATAATAAGATTTTCAAAATGAGGAGACGTATAGCATAATTCTATAGACATTACTGTATGTACAATTAATAAGTTTCCCAAAAAGTAAAGGTTTTGTAAAAATTATAAATTCCTCTCTATTTATTCCCAAGAAGAAATAAGAAAATTATATTGGGACCTACTGTATTGTTCACACAAAGAAGCCTTTAGGGACCTAAAGTTTCTCTAGAGAGATAAACATGGCCAAGAAGTAAAATATGTGAGCATTTAAAAGAGTAAGTTACAATACTCTACATAACTCAAATATTAAAAATTTTCTTACAAACAAAGTAGAAAGGAGAATCCTCGTAAATTGGGATGTTCCAAATTTAACGACAACTGATGGAATTTATTTTAGGAATTTGTTAAGATATTTTTAAAAATAAAACCCCAATAATTGCTACTTTAGAACAACAAAGTATGACTGGTTGAATCATACATTAGGCTAATGAACAATTGTAACTTTGAATATTTATGCAAATAAATGGTCCTAATATAAGTATAAAATCATAATTTATGATTGAAATCAAACTGAAATTTTAGAGGAAATTTTAGTAAGTTTGCAGAGAGTGAATGTTGCCAAGCCACATCGATGAAAGAATTTCCAAATCTTTCCATCACCTAAAGTTAATCAACTACTTAATGTGATTAATATAACTTAACTATATTCTATGCTTAACATAATATCGTCAATTATATTTATGAGTGCAAGATGCATTCATGGTCACTGGCTCAATCTCCCACTTGTTGTTTTCTTTCCACAGGGGGCCACATGAGAGCTTAGTCATTTTTCCAGCCCTGAAATGTCCATTGTTTCTCTACACCAAGAGAACTTCTCAGAGCTCACAGATTTTGTCAATGCATATGCAGTATTCTTCCAAGTGTCCACCTTTACTAGCAACACATTTTTGTCTTCTATTATATCCCTCACAAAGTGATACTGAACATCAATGTGCTTTGTCTTTGAATGATAAGCAGGGTTCTTTGCCAAGAAAATTGCACTTTGGCTATCACAGTCTATCCTTATAGCTCCCTGTACTAACCCCATACTTGAACACAATCTCTGCAACCAAACTGCTTCCTTGCTTGCATGAGTGGCTGCCATGTATTCTGCCTCTGTAGTTGATAGTGCCACTACATATTGTTTCTTACTCATCCAACTGACTGCACCTCCAAATAGGTTAAACACATACACACTTGTAGATCTTCTCTTATCTAGATCTCCAGCGCAGTCTGCATCAACAAAGCCACAGATATCCAACACTTTGTCCAATCCTGGTCTTCTTTGGTAGCACAAACCATAATCACTAGTGCCACGCAAATACCTGAAAACCCGCTTCACTATTGTCCAGTGCTCCTTCCCTGGTTTTGACATAAACCTGCTCAATACTCCCACTGCAGGTGCAATGTCTGGTCTAGTACAGACCATGGCATACATCAAGCTACCGACTGCACTTGCATATGGAACACGGGACATGTCCTCTTCCTCTTCTTGTGTCTTGGGACACTGTTCAGCAGATAACCTCACACCTACAGGAATAGGAACCTTCACCGGTTTACTATCCTGCATATTAAACCTCTGCAATATTGTCTCGACCTACTTCCTCTGGTTTAACTAGAGCTTCCTCTTTGCCCAATCTCTTTTAATTTCCATGCCCAAAATATAGTTTGCAGCACCGAGATCTTTCATGTCGAATTTGGAGTACAATTGGGTCTTCAAATCCTAGGTAATTTCTTTGTCGTTTCCAACCAACAACATATCATCAACATAGAAGACCAGATAAATAACACGGTCACCAATTAATTTAAAATACACACAATGATCTTCTTTGCTTCTGGTGAAGCCAAGTCCCTGTATAAATGCATCAAATTTCTGATACCACATCCTTGGTAATTGTTTTAACCCATACAGAGACTTCTTTAACTTGCATACTAGTTCTTTCTTACCCTGCACCGCAAAGCCTCAGGTTGCTTCATGTATATTTCCTCTTCCAAATCCCCGTGAAGAAATGTTGTCTTACATCCATCTGTTCTACCTCAAAATCAAAAGCAGCAGCAACAGATAAAAGTAATCTAATAGAAGTTACCTTGGCAGCATGAGAAAAATATCACCAAAATGAATTCCCGGCACCTGGGAATAACCTTTTGCTACCAACCGAGCTTTGTATTTCTCCACCTTCCCTTCTGTATTTGTGTTCTTCTTGAACACCCATTTGCTGCCAATGGGTTTCCTTCCAGCCGGCAACTCCGCCAGATCCCAAGCCTCATTTTTGTGCAAAGATGCCATTTCATCAACCATGGCCTCTTTCCAGAGTTTTCCATCCTCTGAATCCACT
>APFE031526180.1:0-28239 GCA_000404065.3 Pinus taeda | reverse complement strand
GAAAATATTTAGAAATATGTTTTTTCATAAAATAAAAATATTTAATGTATTTTTTGCAATTACCAAAGTCATTGAAATTAACTAACCCGAGTTGATACCGAGTTGTAGTCGACCCTCAACCAATTCTGAATACAAGTCAGAGTTTTAAAACTATGATTAAAATCCATATGTTGATTTTATACAATGTTCAAAAAAATCATATACAACTTATTACTGATGAAAGCCTAGATATGAAAAATTCAAAAAATCATTGATGGGCATTAAGACTCCATTTTTGAACAATTTACCAAACACAAATCCGAGGATGCTCAAGAAATTATATCACCTAAAAACTAGAATGAAGAAACCCAATAGGTTATGGAAATGGAAGCTCATGAAGTCAATTTTAATTTTCCAAACAATAGCAAAGAGTGTTTTTGTCTTAATGAGTTGAATTGTTCTCAAAAAGAGGAAGATGACAAGTAATGAAGTTATGAGAATAAATATCATGATTTTAATAAACATGGGATGAGGGTTTTTCCTTGTACTATTTTTCTAAGAAAACTCCCATCCCATTCTCGTGCATTAACAAAGGATTTAGAACTCGGTAAAACTCCAACTACATTTGGAACCAATGCAAGTTTTGAAAATTAGTTCCAGTAAAAAAAGTTTGAAGGAAACAAGTGCCCCTTTTCTCATCCAAAAAAAGTAGCCCGAATGAAGGACATCTTTCTTAGAAACTATACCATGAATTGCTATCAGGAGATGAGGGACCCTCTTCACAAGAACTAACTATATCAATAATGGGTAATGAAGTATTTTGTGACAATTATAAGATGGGAGATAGAGTAAATGAATCCTTAGAAAGATATGAGTCAAGGGGAAGCATTGAACACAACACATATATAAAGCCTCCTGTTTTCAAAGGAGATTTATAGATAAAGCCTCAATGAAATATGCCTATAAACAAACATAAAATGGGGAAGACATAATGAGATCAACAAGTTGGTTAGTTCAACATCATGGAAGCCTTTCAGAACCCATGGTTGATAACTAGAGCATCATAATACCAAGGATGTTCAGAAAATTCTTAAGATATCATACCTAACTATGGTGAAGTGCCTAAATTGGAAATTATTGCAACGTTTAATTTTGATCTTCTTCTACCGGATGTAAGCATGAGACCAAGTAAATGACATTGTTTGGGGCCCCATTCATGTAAATGTTAATATGAGGGAATTTATAACTTGCATCTGAAGGAAAGAAAATCTAATGAATCACCAAATACAATGCCTACAACCATAAACCTATGAAAATCCTTGGATGAAAACCGAAATGTTACACTAGGCTAGAGAATCCTTAGAAACATTAGAGTGGGAGACAAGAAATATATGCCCGACCTATCCATACAATAAAAAACCAATATTTCTCCCAAAGTAAATCATACTAGACTAAAACGAACATTAAATGAAATTAGTGAGAAAGTATATGAAGTACAAAACATAATTAAGCATGAGAGTATGTCTTTATAGGAAGAAAAAATGTTGTCAAATGATATGAAAGTATCATGTGACCAAATTCAAGAACACAAAAAAATCTTGGATCAATGATTGATTTCTTTAGAGATGCAGATCTTTCAAACATTTGAGAATACATAGACCATTAAGGAAAAATTAGAGACCTTGAATGTTTGTTTAAGGAAATTGTAGGATAATACCCTCATACAAATTCTATTAGGAAAGAAACATTAAATACCCTAAAGAGGCAAGAGGGATATGAACCCAAGATGAGTGGGGAAGAATGTGATAGTGAAGAAAATATTTGAACAAGAAAAATGGAGGATGCAAGATCAAGAACATAAATTTCCTTAGTAGTAGCACATACTTGTAATCCTAGTCTAGGATTGATCTGCAAATTGGTAAATGAAGGAAGTAACTATTGCAGGGTGACATCCTTCATCAACATGCTAGTTGTTGCATTGTAAGAAATAAAGAAGGATATTGCAAATTTTGAAGATAAGTTCTCATTCTTGGAGATATATTGGATTTTCTCTTACAACACCTTGGTTTTCCATTGTTTTGGGACAAGCAATGTCGAAAAGGGGGGAACTATGATGTTTCCTATGGACTCGTTTCCTAATGGAGGATGGAATAGTGTGTCAAACCCCATAAGTTATAGTCATTAATAAAGGGGAAAACCTAATTATCCAATGTTTTGGGAAACATTGGTTAAATTTTGGGGTGGCTAGGTCATAAAGCCCAAATTGGGGGTTGCACTTGTAACCCCTCAAATTAGAGAGAACCCAATAGGAAATATATCAATAAAGGAGAGTTAGAATCATTCAATAATCATCAAATTGGAATTGAATTCTATATTTTCTTGACGTAAGGCTCTAAGGGTTTTAAGAACGCATCACTTTGATTAATTTCATGGAGGTGATCCTACCCTAGTTAATATTCTACAATTTTAGTATAGTTGATTTCACCCTACCTAGACACCTTTTTTCCTTGTCCTAGCATAAAAAAATTATCTTGAAATAACTCATATTTGTCAACCCAAAAAGGATGGAAGTCTTTGATTTACCAATGAAATATGTTTAAGGCAAAAGACACCTTCCCTACAGTTCAAAATGATAAGTTCTCTGACGTAGTGGATCCTTTGGCTTCTTGTGAGGCACTGAGGGTAAATAGAAAGAAAATACCCTTTTCTAAGTAACAACCTTCTTTCCTACAGTCTCTTCAGCTATCAAGTCCCTGGATTAAGAAGCAAGGATATGTGATCAACATAAGATTTTCCGTGACTCTTCAATCAAGGACTACAACTAGTTTGAGGGAAGACAAAGGTTTGTTTGAGTATAGGTGGATAGGTCGGCACCCCATGGCTAAATTCCTATGGTGACACAATGAGTCAATTTGGTTGGTTACTCGGTCAATCAAAGTCTGGTTAAAGGCAGCAATGACTTTCTATGTGGATCTATGGTGCAACACAATAGACTACGAGTTAGCTACTTTAGTAACAATAGTTTTGGTTAGTGTTAGAGTGCATCATAGTTGAATATTCATTTATTAAAATATTGACTTTGCAGATTAGTATTATTCCACTGGATTTATTTGGTTGGTTACGTTCACTATCATGATTTGATTTAGGAACCATGTTGCAGTAGAAATTTTTTATTCATACATATATACAACGGTACCTACTGCTATATAAATATGCATTGTTATTAATATTTATTTTCTAATTAATTTACAAAAACTTTGGTTAAAATAAAACATCAAGGAAAATTTTCCCTAAAAAACTACACTTTCAACATATTGTTTTAATCAAATTAACCCCATTTTCAATAAATATCCATTACTCTAAACACCTTTTTTCTTACCAGGAATTGAAACAATGAAAGAGTTAAATGCATGTATATGTTTTTTAAAAGTTGGGCAGTTTGTATTATATACTATCAAAGAGATACATCAAAGTAATATCTGACTTTTCTTACTGGTTTACCCTTAAAATATAAAAGATCCTTGTACTATTTGTGATAGCTTACTGATCTACTAGTAAAGAAGTTTTAGTTTTCTTAGGCATATCATAAAAAATCTACCATACTATCGAGCATGTAATAAAGCTAAAATATCTAAAAATAATATTAAATTTACTATCTACTTGTGGTTAGATCCCATTAAACAAGAAAAATACCAATCACACAAAAAAATAGGTCTTAGAAGCCTACATGTGGCAAAGGAAAGAGGGTTCACACCTATATTTAACTCAGAGAACTAGTGCCCAAGGAATTTCCAACAAGACTCTCCAAAATAACTCCAAGTACTCCAGGAGGGGCTCTTGGAGAAAGAAAATTTATTCAGGGATAGCGATTGTCCTTGGGAACAAAGCAAAATCAACTTCAGTAACTAAGAAATAATCATAGCCAATAGCTCACATTAGATTGACAGAAAATATATTACAACAAACTACTCCATCTTGGACATTACTATAAAATTATCTTGAGGTTTCTTATTCATAATATTGCATTCGATAAAACACTGGAAAAGGATGTTTATTTAACCAATAATAAAGTCTACATAAATTTCTTTTATTCATGCATTTGTATCAAAGTAGTTCGAGTGTCATCAAATTAGTAAATATCAAATTATTTTTAGTGTCATCAATCAATCCCTATTCAACATGGAAGAAAAAGTCAATATCAAGGCATACTATGGTGAGATCAATAATTGAAGGCGTACTATGTCGAGATCAATACTTGAAAACTAAACCATTGGTTTCAGCAATGGAAAGTTTATTTCAACGTCCATCAGATTGAGGAGGGGAAAAAGATCTCATTCATGCAACTGAAATTATAGGTCCATGCACTAACCTAGTGGGATAGGCACATGAAACCCTAAGGTTGGAGGGAGAACCTCTAGTGACTAAGTTGGAGGATTTCAAAACTCTCATTAAGTCACGGTTTTATCCCAATGAGTATGTGGATGACAAGTGGATCTGGTGGCATTACTTTAGGAAAAAGATGGGTCAACACATGCAAGAGTACACCATAAAATTTTGAAAAATGGCTATAATGGTGGGTGCCTCTCCAAAGAACCCATATGTACTCAAGTATTTGGGGGGTCTACATTTCCACATGCATGAATAATTGATGTTTTTCAAGTCCAAATAGGTGGACAAGGCTTTTGTAGATGCACAATAACTAGAGAACATAGGTGTGAAAAGAGCGCAATAAAGTGGATCAAAGTAGAAGGAGCAACATGAAGCTTCTAAGGAGGGGAAGAAGAAGCAAAGAGGGTGAAAAGATAAAAATATGATAGCCACAACACTCTAGTGAAAAGATCCTAGCAACAACTGCAACATTGATGGCCATATAGAGGAGAAGTGTTGGAAGTTGCATCTAGAGCTAAACGCGAAGAAAAAGAAGAAATATAATAATAAGAATAATATCATCGCCACAGATTCGAGCAACCAAGCTAAAAGTAGCTCAAACATGTATGAGAAGATCATCTATACATCAGTGTAGAAGGAGGTGAATTTGTGTAGCCTTCAACAATAGGAAGAGAAAGAAATGACCAAATTCTTCCATATAATGATACAGATCAAGAATACAAAGATTGATGCTTTATTTGACTCAAGAT
This sequence comes from Pinus taeda, assembly GCA_000404065.3. Taxonomy (NCBI): domain Eukaryota; kingdom Viridiplantae; phylum Streptophyta; class Pinopsida; order Pinales; family Pinaceae; genus Pinus; species Pinus taeda. The sequence continues at coordinate 23,122 of APFE031526180.1, read as the reverse complement.
CATATTTGAATGTCATTGTAGCATAGTTGTTCAAGAAGTTGGGGATGGGAGTTCGTGATCATCCAAACAAATATTCACTGGGATGCGTAAATAAGGATGTAGAGCTAAAGGTAACATAATACTGCAAAATTAGATTTTCTATTAGTGCTGATTTTATTGATGAAATAGATCTGGATGTGGTTCCCCTTGATGTATGTGGAGACATGTTTGGGTGTCCATACATGTACCTGCATGATCAAATATTCATGAGGAGAGGTAACCAGTACTAGATCATTAAGGATGGAAAAGAATTCATCATCAACGCGCACAAAAACAAGTAAAAAATTTCACTAGTAAGTGCGAACTTGGCCAAAAAATTGATCAGTTCCAGTAAGAAGTATTTTTATTATTTTTAAGAGAAATTAAATCTAAAGAGGAGTGAGAAAGAGGCAAGGCATCCCTAGAGGGTTGTACTAAGAAATAGAAACAACAATTGGAGGAGTTGTTATAGGCATACAAGAATGTGGTCTGAGAACCTGAAGGGTTACCACCTAAGAAAGAAGTGGAGCATGACATCCAACTATTGTCGTACTCCCAATTTCTAAATATTAGGTTGTATAAGTAGTTTGGTATAGAATAAAGTGAGGTGAAGATATAGTTGTAGCAGCTACTGGAACATCGTATCATTCGACCGAGTACATCACCATGTGGGTCACCCATCATTATTGTGCAAAAGAAGGATGGGACTTGGCATATGTGTATAGATTACAGGGCATTGAATAAAATCACACTCAAGAACATATGCCCCCTTCTTAGGATAGATGATCTTCTAAATCAGTTGCTGCAAGTAAAGTATTTCACAAACCTGCACTTAAAGTTTGGATATCACCATGTTCGAGTAAAAGAATAAGATACATGGAAGGTCGCCTTCAAAACTAGTGAAGGTTTGTATGAGTGGTTGGTAATGCCATCCGGCCTATTTAATGCATCAATTATGTTTATGATATTAATGAATCATATACTACGCCCTTTTATAGATTCATTTGTTATTGAATATTTGGATGATATACTAGTATATAGTGCTACATGGGAGGAACATATTTCACATTTGATGTAGGTGCTGGAAGCATTGAAGAAGCATCGACTGCTACCAAATCTCAAAAAGTGTGAATTTGCGTGACAACCTTTGGTGTATCTGGGATATGCGATTAGTGGAGGAGAGTTGAAGATAGATACTTCCAAGATGGAGACCATCATGAAATGGTTAGTGCCTACTAATATTTATGAGGCCAGGAGTTTCACATGGGAAGTACAGTAACTCAGGAAATTCATAGCCTCATTTTGAGTGGTAGCAGGACCGCTCTGCACCATAAAAATAAGTGGAAAGAGTTTTCAACGAGGAAAAGGTCAGAATAAGTGTTTCAAGGAGCTAAAGAAGAAGATTAATCAAGCACCAGTTCTGGCATTGCCAAACTTGCAATGACCCTTTGAAGTGGAGATAGATGCGAGTTGGTATTCTATGGGAGTTGTCTTGATGGAAGGAGGAAGGCTAGTTTGCTACCATTCTAAACTATTTCGTGGGGTAGTTCTTAACCACCCTACCTATGAAAAGGATCTCTATGGAATGGTACAAGTTGTAAATAATTGGAAACACTATCTGATGGGAAATGAGACAGTAATCCACAAAGATCACGAACCATTACACTACTTGCAAACTAGAGTAAGCTACAACAAACTAGGAATTACAAGTGCATGGTATTTTTACAACAATTTCAGTTGGTGATAAAGTATAAGAAAGGACACACAAACAAGTTGGACTATATTATTTGAAGGCCACACACATCAAAGATTATAGCTTTGGGGACTCTCTTGCACATGGAGCCATTAACCCATGATGGATATAGAGAGGCATATTAAGAAGATGAGGACTTGAAGGAAGTGTATCAATAGTTGTAGATCTAGAATCATGTGCATGATGGCAACAACACCATTGACTACCATATCCAAGATGCGATGGATAAGTTATGTTTTCCTAAAGGTGTGTGTTTGCAGCTGACTATAGAAGCTCATGCCTCCAAAGTTGTAGGGCGCCTTGGTGTAGGGAAGATTGTCGCTAAATTGTAGAGGTATGTGTATTGGCCCAACATGCAAGAGTGGGTAGCTAGGTTCATAAGAGGATGCATTCTTTGTTGTACCAACAAGCCTAACAATAGGAAACAAGGTCTGTATCATCCCTTACCTGTACCTACTCGTCCTTGGGAAAGAATTTCCATCGACTTTGTGGGAGGTTTACGAACAACTAGGAAGGGAAATGACTACATGTTTGTGGTAGTTGAGAGGCTCAAAAAGATGTGTCTTTTGATGCCCTATAAAAATACCATCAGTGGATAAGAAACAACAAATCTGTTATTTGGATAGGTCTCGGTCCAGTTTGGGATGCCAAGGAGCATCATTTCAGACAGGGACATAAGATTTCTCAGTGCATTCTGGACTACATTGTGCGAGAAGGAGACAAAATTGAAAAGTTCTACAAAATTCCATCCATAGACAGATGTGCAAACATAAGTAGTCAATAGGACTTTGGTGTAGCTTCTGACATGATACAACCAGAAGCGTCTGAGGACATGGGATGAAAATTTGGTATATATACAACATTCTTATAATAGAGTAGTCCATAGTTGTATAGTAAAGTCCCCATTTGAGACTTGTTTTGGATGTTTTCCACCTTCATCTTTGGATATTTAATTTGGGCAACAAGGAGGAGAGAGCAAAGATCTTAAACTAGATGCTTTAAGGGATGAAAAATTTATAGAGAAGATTAGGAATATCCATCTATAGGTACATGAAACACTACATAAATCACAGGGGAAGTATAAGGCCATACGTGATTAACATATAACAGAGAAATCATTCAAGGTGGGAGACAGAGTATGGCTACAGTTGAACAAGGAGAGGTTGCAGGGGCCTGGTAAGAAAATCCAGGCTCTAAATTACGGTCCCCTTTAGATACTAGAAAAGGTGGGTGATAATGCCTATCAGCTCATTTTACCACCATATATGCACATTTACTTAGTTGTGAATGTAGATAATTTAAAAATCTATGAACCTTCCATGCTAGATTAGGAATAGGAATAGGTTCTTCCTTTTGTGGAGTATTTGGCACCAGATTCTTAGGTAGAGTTGATAGAAGATACAATTTTGCAGAAGAGGTCTAGAAGTACAAGACATAAGATACAATTTTGTAGAAGATGTCTAGAACTATAAGACATGGGCAATATGACCTTTGGTAGATTGGATTGAAGGGACAACTTCCAAGAAAAGCTAAATGGTACACCAGAGAAAAGGTGGAGGAAAAATTTCCTCAGCTCTTTCAGGAAATGATTTTGTAGACTAAAATCCTCCCAACATGGGGACATGTGATCTAAATTGGATCATTATATTGTTTTTCATCCACCTCGATGCATTTTGAGTGGAAAAAGTGGAGGAATCAACTAACAAGACTATTTTTACAGGTGGGACTCAGTTTTTCCAAACATGGTTTGAAACCTTCTAGTAGCATATTGAGGCATCAAAAAACATCTTTTGTGGGTAAAAATTTAACACTTTAGTGTAGCACCTTTTTCATGTTATTCTACACATAGATAGCTTTCTAACAATGCAAGAAGCATGTCAATGAGAGTACGCATGCAAAATTTATGGCACTCAGAAGTTGACCTTCCCATTTTCACACCTTTAGCTTGGTAGGATGCTGAATCAACCCCTTTTATTCATGGAAAAGGGGATAGCTATGTGTTTGTGATGTAAAAGACTCTAGAAGAATCTATTTTGTAAATCTAGCTAAGAGTTGATGTAGACAAACTTAGACAATAGTAGGCTATCGAGCTATGTTATAATTGGGCGACTAGGAGGAAGAGGCATTCCATTATTTTGAGAGAATTTTCTTCTATAACTAAGAAAATATAGCTAAGAGAGATAGTAAGTAGAGAAAACAGAGAGTATTTGTGCACTCTAGGAGTAGATGGACCACATACATTACTTCTTTGTACCTATGAACATATTTCCAGATAGAGAAAGAGAGCAAAGCAACCTAACTTTCCAGCTGGGTTTTCTCTTGAAAGGGTTTCCCATAGAGAATATCTTGTGCCTTGTGTGTGTGTGTTTATTTTCCCATTCTCTACTTTTCTGTGTAATTGCCATTTGCATGCATGCACTAATTACAGTTAAATCCACATATCTTAAAGTTTAATAAATTGTAATAGTGTATAATTTTCAGAGTTTTAATATAATATTATTAGATATGTTGTGACGAACTGTCCACTGCAATATCCATAGTAGTTTATAGATCACTAAGGAATTGCGTAATTACCATAGCTCAATTCTTTAGCTACGTGAACCACCTATACAACTTGAACTAGTTCACAACTAATAGTCCACTTCCTTTGAACTCCAATCTCAACTGGGTAACTCAAATTCTTTGCATGCAACAAGTATTTTTGAATGATTGATCAATTAAATGGATGATCACTTAGTCTGAAAAAAAGTTACACCCCCTGAAGTTGACCTCCACTAGTTCTTGTGATAGTGACAACTATTTAATTTGACAATAACTCAAATTAACTGAAATAGATTGCTACAAATTAGTAATCAATTATGTAGAACTAAAATCAAATGTCTCTAAATGGAACTTAATAAGTTAACCAAATGAAAAAAGCCATGTTACCTCATTTAACTACCTCCAAGTATTTTGCTAAAATTGAAATTCAATTTTTTAATCTAGTTTGACCATGACAAAGTCAAAACTAGATTTTCTTGATCCATTTTCAACATGAAAACCTAAAATTTAAATTTTAGGGTGAGTACTATGAAAATATTTTGTAGCACCAACTGTAGGTTTGGGATAGGTTAATTCACTATGAAAAACTTAGGGTTTGGTGAATAGACTTGATTAGACATACCCCTAGGCTTAGGTAGAAATTTACACAAAATATTTATAAGGCCCTTTACCTAACCATGACTTTTCAAAATGAATTGATAAATATTTATTTTGGAATTTTAGGGAAAGGTGCAAACTTGATGCTAATAGGCTCCAATGGGGATACTATCCCCTTTGGAGGCAGTAAGAACATGTTGACCTTGTGTCTAATCCATTGGGTTGAAAACTATGAAACACTTCTATGAAGAAAATTGAGAATGTCAATATGTTTTATTTTGAATAATGAATACTCTAGAATTGTTTAGTTAAAAAAATGAAACTCACAACTACAAATCATGATCTTATGGCCTTCATCTCAGGCTTCAAATCCTTAAAGTTGTAGTCATATCCTGGAAATTTCTCTGAACATGGATATATACAGTGATATGTGATGACTGATGTCTCTCAAACCAAGAAATGTTTTAGGAAGCATCCATTTACTGGAACACCACTTAACAACACTCCATTTAGATCTTCCAAAATGAAATCATTCTTACCTCTAAAAGCTACAATTCTATGAGGCCCCTCCCAGATTAAACTTTCCATGTTTCCCTTTTCCCTCAAATTTGGCATCCCACTTCAGGACTAAATCCCAATTCTTAAAGTTGTCCTCCTTGACCTTCTTATCATGGATTTGATTGATTTTGTCCTGAAATAACTGAGATTTTTTATATACCTTCTCTCTTAGCTACTATACTTCAATAAGTTGATTAGTCCCTCTTTGAAAATCATCAAGCTCTTCCTCATGTTCCTGCAACAATCTCATCGCTAGTAAAATGAAGGAAATTGGGAAAAAAACCTTCATGCCATAGACTAAGTGGAATGGGGATGTACCAATGGCCTTTTTTATGGTAATCCTATTTGCCCACAGTGCAAACTTTAAATTGGTATTCCAGGCCTTTTTATTCTCTTCTAAGAATTTCTTGATGATTTTGACTAAACTTTTGTTAGATGACTCAGCCAATCCATTACTTTGGGGTAATCGGTTGTCGAATGACCTAATGCAACATGATAATTCTCATGAAATTTAACCATATTCTGATATTTAAAATACTAAGCATTATCTGTTATTATTTTTCTAGCATAGCCAAACCTTGAAATGATGCCTTCTAAAAACTGAATTACTAGACTATCAGTAGCATGTCTTGTGGGCATAACTTCAATCCATTTGATAAAGTAGTACATGGGAGTTGATATCCATTTATTCTATCGGAAAGAGTGTGGATGAATTTCTCCAATAAATCCCAACCCCACTGCTGAAATGGGGTTTCAACTGAGATTGGTTTCAAAGGTAATGACAACAACCTTGTTTTTCCTTCAAAAATTTGGCACTTAAAACAGGTTGCTACTTCTTTATGTACATCTACAAAATGAGTTGGCAAATAGTAGCCTTTCCTAACGATTTTATTAGCTATGGCTTTCCAGTAATGATGCCCTCCATATACTCCTTGATGACATTTTTTTAGCACTTATTTTTCTTCAGCTTCAATGAGACAATTCAAAAGGATCCTTGTTGGATCTTTCCAAAACAAGTAACCATCAATACAATAGAACTTGGCACTTTTCATCTTTAAATATTGTGCTACCATTTTATCCATCCTTGGTGGGGCTTCCAATTTTTGTAAAACATATATTATGTCACTATAATAGGGCAATTTCTAAGTTCATCAAATATTTTAAGAACCATCCTTTCTTCTGAATCATTTGACAAAATTGAGAAAAACATTATGCCCAAAGTCTCAAAATTTGTTTCAGTGATCAGCTTAACTATACCTTGACCTTTAATTAACTTTGTTAGTTTAATCTCTAGGTCATACTCCAATAATATTTCAATCCGCTTACCTCTTTGACCATCGTTGTGAGGCTAACTCAAGATGTCTTTTACAACATCGTTAGGAACAAAAGTTGTCACATTAGAATGTAGAACATAAACTCTGAAATATTTTAGCGCTTTCACCAATGCAAAGGCCTATTTTTCCAAAATATTGTATTTTAGCTCAACGTCTCTCAAATTTATAATAAAAAATGAGATGGAAAGTTCGAAGAAGAATTCTCATTCCTTGAGATAAATGGGAAATTTGTTGACAGCACCCTGGTTTTCCATTGTTTGGGGAAAATCAATGGTGACAAAGGGGGAACCGTGATGTTCCCTACACACTTGTCTCCCAAGGGTGATGGAATAGTGTATCACACCAAATAGGCTATAGTCATTAAAAAAGTGAAAAACCTAATTATTCAAATGTTTTGGGCAACATTCAAAAAATTTATGGGTGGTTAGGGGAAAAATCCCAAATTGCGGGTTTACACTTGTAACCCCTCACATTAGAGAGAACCCCATAGGAAATCTACGATTAAAGGACATTTGGAATCATTTCATAATCAATGAATTGGAATTAATTTTTCTATGTTTTCTTGAGCGTGAGGCTCTAAGGGTTTTAAGACTCCATCACTTTGATTAATTTCAGCGGAGATGATCCTACCATAGCTAATGTTGTATAGTTTTGGTAGAGTATATTCCACCCTACCTAGACACCTCTTTTCCTTGTCCTAACATAGCAAAATGATCTTGAAATAACTCAGGTTTCTGTGGCCAACAAGGATGGAATTCTTTAATTTACCAATAAACTATGTTTATGGCAAGATACACCTTCCCTATAGTTCAAAGTGGCAAGTTCTCTGAAGCAGTGGATCCTCTAGGCTACTTGTGAAGCACTGAGGGTAAACAAAAGGACAAGACCCTTTTCTAAGCAACAAAGTTCCTTTCCTATGGTTTGTTCAACTATCAAGCCCTTTCTTTAGCAAACAAGGACATGCGGTCAACAAAAGATTTTTGGTGACTCTTCAATCAAGGACTATAGCTTGTGTGAGGGAAGATGAAAGTTTGTTTGAGGAAGGTCCACAAGCCGAGGCCACATGGATGCATTCCTATGCCGACACAATGAATCAATTTTGTGGGTTACTTGGTCAATCAAAGTTTGGTTCAAGACAGCGGCTTTCTTGTGGTGCAAGGCATTAGATATTGAGTTAACTACTTTAGTAACAACAATGTTGTTTAGTGCTAGAATGCATTATAGTTAAATATTGGTTTAATAAAATAGATTTTGTAGAATTGAGGCTTCTGTGATTCATCATAGTTATAAGAAGAGCTTCGGCATAAATCACATGAAAGAGACCTTTGTCGACGCGTTTCGAACCAACTAGTGTGGTTCATCGTCAGGACAAGTTGAAGAAACAGATCTGGCCAAGCAAGTTAAATAGACTGAGCAGAGACTCTAACGGCTAGATAACGGTTATTTTTTACCCTAGGACCCAGTCCAACTTATATTAACAAATTTAATATTTTTATAATGGTGATAATCTAGAAATTAGCAAAATTAGGTACAATAACTTGATCTTATGTAATTTATTACTTAAATAACATTAGGTTATTAATCAATTAATATTAATGGTTATAATAAGTTAGTTATTAGTTTTACCATAATATCAACAAATAATAATAGTCTATTTCTAGAAAATGGTTATAATAAATTAGTTATTAGTATTATCATAATATCAAAAAATTAGTAATATAATAATCTATTTCTAGAAAATAGGTTATTAATGAAATGTTACAAATGGTTAAAATAAATTTATTATTAGATTTCTAGAAATTTGTAAGATTAGGTATCATAACTAGATTTATTAATTAAATAACCTTAGGTTATTAATCAATTAATATTAATGGTTATTAGTTATTGGTATTACTAAAATATTAAAAAATTTTAATATAATAATCTAAGAATTAGTTATAAAGAATAGTAAAAAATTCCTAGTAATGGTTATAGTAAATTTATTATTTGTTTGAGAAATTTTCTTTTTAAAAATAATTTCGGTTACATGGATTAATTATATATTCATGTTCCAAAAAATAAATAATTTCAAAGGTAAAAGGTATTTAATTGTAGAGTTAATAACTAAATATTTACAAGAATTATTTATTAAAGGCATGCTCATTTATGTAAAACTTTACTACTTACTATTAATGTACTATTAAATCATTTTTCTGCTTATAAAATTATTATATTTATCACTTCTTAATACTATTCAAAAGAGTTTAGAATTGAAATGGCATGATTTATAATAAATATATATATGTTATTTTAAAAGACTAGAAAGGCTATACTTTTTACTGCTAGATTAAGGAGCTGAAAATAACTTACTCAAAGGAAGAAATCATAAATAGAAACAAAATGACAATAATATGAATATAAGTATACATCTTAATATAGATACTCCAATAATAATGACACTAAGAGTAAACTCAATAACAACAAACCATGAAAAGGACCGCCATCAAAAACCGGAGAAATTCAAAAAGGATTGATGAACTAAGATAAGAGAAATCGAAAAGAAAAAACTGACCGACCTAGAAGAAAGCATCCTAAGATGACAGAGCGGGGATCCAACTTCTGCTGACCTTCCACCCATCATCTCTGTTGAGATTGTTAGGTCTTCGTTCAATTTCAATAGCTTCCCTTAAGATCTACCCTGGCAATGACTTTGGCCTCCTCTATGCAGACATGATGCTTAGTCTTGTCTACATGCTCTGCTAGGGCTGAGGATTTAGTTCTTCCATGCCTCAGGTCGGCTGCATGCTCGCAAATTCTCTGCTGGATGGAGAATTTAATTAATAAATTCTCCATCTAGGTTATTAATTGATTAATAACCTAATGTTATTTAATTAATAAATTACGTAAGATCAAGTTATTGTACCTAATTTTGCTAATTTCTAGATTATCACCATTATAAAAATATTAAATTTGTTAATATAAGTTGGACTGGGTCCTAGGGTCAAAAATAACCGTTATCTAGCCGTTAGAGTCTCTGCTCAGTCTATTTAACTTGCTTGGCCAGATCTGTTTCTTCAACTTGTCGTGATGATGAACCACACTAGTTGGTTCGAAACGCGTCGACAAAGGTCTCTTTCATGTGATTTATGCCGAAGCTCTTCTTATAAAAATAGATTTTGTAGATTAGTACTATTCTCGAGGATTATAGTGATTTGATTTAGGAATCGTATTGAAGTAGAAATGTTTTATTCGTGTATATATATATAAAGGTACCTATTTCTATATAAATTGGCATTGTTATGCATATTTCTTTTCTAATTCATTTGGAAAAACCCTAGTTAAAGTAGAACCCTAATATAATTTTTCCCTTAACATATTACACTTTCAACCTAGATTAACCACATTTTTAATAAATATCCCTTACTCTAAACACTTATTTTAAATCTAAATATATATTAGCTCTAAATATCACATACTTATCCCCAAGAGAATGACTTTAGTTTACTCTTCTAACATACCAAAATAGTAATTAGAAACTAATATCCATGGCAGTCACTAAGCAAAACTATATACATAATAATCAACCAGGAACCAATTGCAGTAGGAATTGAGACAATGAAGGAGTTAAATGCATGTATATGTTTCTCAAAATTTGGGCATTTTGTATTATATACTATCAAAGACATACATCAAAATAATATCTGACTTTGCTTACTGGTTTACCCTTAAATCATAAAAGATCTTTGTACTATTTGTGACTGTTTAATGATTTACCAGTATAGAAGTTTTAGTTTTTTAGGCATATCATAAAAGATCCTCCATACTACAGAGCATGTAATACAGCAAAAATATCTGCAAATTGTATCAAATTTACTATCTACTTGTGGTTGTATCGCATTAAACGAGCAACATACGAAACACACAAAAAAGGTCATGTCCTGGAAGCCTGCACATGGCAAAGCAAAGAGGGTTCACACATATATTTAACCCAGAGAAACAATGACCATGCCAGTGCCCGAGGAGTTGCCAACTGGAACTCCAAGGACTCCAGGAAGGGCTCTTGGAGAAAGAAAATTTACCCAGGGACAGGGATCGTCTTTGGGAACCCCAGCAAAATCAACTCAGTAGCTAAGAAATAATCAGGGCCAACAGCCCACGTTAGATTGACAGAAAAGATATTACAGCAAACTGCTCCATCTTGGAGATTAGTATAAAATCATTGTGAGGTTTCTTATTCAAAATATGACATTGTTAAAACACATGAAAAGACTCTTTATTTAAGCAATAATAATGTCTACATAAATTTATTATATTCCTGCATCTGTATCAAAGTTGGGCCTTGGAGAAAAATGATCTAGGTATGCAGCCACAGATCTGCAGAAATTCACAAAACAAACTAAACTTCTGAGTATTTATATGCCCGGTCTATGACACAGACCAAACAAGTACTACTATTGGCTATTTATTAATGCATAAGTAGACTTTTCTTTCTGAATGCAGTGATATAAATTAGAATTGGGCTCCTTCGAATGTCTGGCCGAACTTCCAGGTAGGAGGAGCTACGTTATTGGAAACAACGCTCTTTCCATCGCTTGTGGTGACATTGAACGACAGACTCTGCCCATCTAAGTAAGAATTGCTCAGCCAAATTTGTCCCCAGTTTCGAGACATGGGTTGCCAATTGGTCTTTGAACCTTTGATAAAAACATCCTGTACATCTCCTGCGCCTCCAACATTGCTCAGAAGCACCAAATTGAAATAGGAATCACCATTAATGGTGAATCGAATTCCCCCCTTCCTCGTACATGGTACTCTGCATATATTACAAGGCATTCAGATTTTCTATGGCAAAACCCTAATAATGATTGAAAATTACTTGGTACTCTCGAGTCCGCACATATTACAAGGTATACAAGTTTTCTATGACAAAAACCTAAAATGGAATGAATATAGTTGTCAGTTTTTGAAAAACAAAGAGTATGCTTGTTATACAGGTCTAGGAATTCATCTCTACCTTCTATATTTGACAGGAACGCTACCAGTGTCGCGTTTGACAATCCTTAGGAAAGCAGCCTTTGGCAGAAAGAAGCTCTTAAATGGTGGTTTGCACTGGACACCATTGCCTGAAACGCACAAGTTAGTGGCAGTTACATTCACACTGCCCGGCAAACACCATTTAGCGTGAGCATTGCATTCTATTTGGTAGCAGGCACCGCAAGCACGTCCATCGTTGAGAAGAGCACTGCTAACAGCTACCGTATTTTTTCCGTAGCCTTGGCCGTTCAGATTGCTGTATCCACATGCATCGCCTGAGCCATTTTTTCGTATGAGAATGAGTTCCTAAACTTTTCTTGTAAAAATAAAAGTAGAAAAGTTTGCAATCCAACTTTTTCAGCTAAATATTTCTTGTATGTGTATGGCATGAAATGATCTACCTTTTCTTCCAGAAATCTCTCCATCGCCATATAACGTTGCATTTCCTTCTTGCCAGACATTGCCTCCCTTCACTGCATGCGCTATCATGCACAATAATCCCACCCCTACATAAAACAGAATATTACTCCGTTCAGATGCCATGCTGCTCCACAGGTCTATAGTATGTCGATATGAAACAGGATTCTCAGGGATAGCTTTGCCATATAACTATAAAAATGGAATAACGTTAAAGGAAAATATATATATATATATACGTATCGGTCAAAAACTATCCTTTGGAATTCCAAAAGCCGTCCCGGCATTCAAGAACCTGGCTTCAAACCGATATTTATGGACCTTTTCAGCCATTATATGGAGTTTTTCTTTTGACAACATTTCTTTCGAGAACGTTTACACCTGGAGTTGGAGTTACTGTTCAAGTCCTTTTAGGACCCAAGTTTAAAGAAAACTTATTAGATTTGGTTCTCCACGTGTATCATGAACTGAACTAAATTTGACTAGATACCAATCTAAAATCAAATAAGAGGGATTAAATTTGATTGCAAAGTTCAATGAAAATAAATTGAGGGATGAAATTTGATTGCAAAGTTCAATGAACATAAATTAGTAACGAAAGTTTTTTTGCCAAATCGAATTTGGCTACCAAAATTTCGAATTCTTCAATAAGAACTTTGGTTCCGTTTTTAAGGGATTTTGGCAATATAAAAGGTCCATTTTTAACTGGTTTTTGGAAATATAAAAGGTAAATGTTCACCAGCAGTGAAATCGTTTGGTTTTTTGGTTAATTACTTTTAAAATAAATTAATTTTTTTTTTTTAATTATTATTTTATTATTTTTTTTATATTTAGTTTAATTTAAAGATGAAATGACAATTTTTGAAATATTTTTTTTTTATCATTTTTAATTACAATTATGTATAGATTTTTAAAAAATTGTGTTCATACCATTTAATTTATAGAATTCATGTGCCCTTGGGGTTCCAAAGTGAGTTGTCTTTAGTACTATTTTTTGGAAGTTTTTCCAGTGGGTTTTTTGGTCTAATTTCTGTGAAATCCTGCAGGAATTTATTGAAATCACAAGTTTTATGGGTAACCCCTACACAATCCAAGTGCCCTAGCGTTTTTTTAGGGGGCTCAAAAGTTTGATGGGTAACCCATCCTGTAGGAATTTATTGAAATCACAAGTTTCATGGGTAACTCCTACACAATCCAAGTACCCTAGTGGTTTTTCAGGGGGCTCACAAGTTTGATGGGTAACCCCTACACAATCCAACTGCCCTAGGGGTTTTCCACGGCGCTGAATCCATATATACAATTAAAAAACTAGTTTAAGTAACACAAATCAAGATTTCACCTCAATTTCTTTGGCAGGATTTTGGCACTGGAAAGTCCAAAATGTCTCATTAAAAACAACTCTGTTTCAAAATATATTTTAAACAACAAAAAATTACAATATTGTATTGCCATATTTCTTGTGAAAAATGATCTTATATTTCGTTTATAAGTTAAACTACGGCTTATTATTATTTTAGCTTCTACATGGGACTACTAAGTGTGGTTGGCACGATGAGATGTTATTCCCTCCACCGAGTTTAATATCTCACATGAGGCCATCTTTGGTCCCTTGTGATAAGGCCAAGGCATAGGCTTCCCCACATTCATGAAGTCATCCATATTACTCTAAGTAATTTTTGATTCACCATTATTTAAAAAGATAGACTATTATTAAAAATATAATATTAAAAAAATAGATTATTATTATAATAAATATACTTAAGAGACTTCCAAATTATTTAAATGATTAAGATATATATTGTGATTAAATTTGTTTTATTTTCTTATTATTTGTTATAAGAAATATTTATTGTATTAAAATATTATATTTAAGTTGAGAAGGGTTATTGTGAGCATTTTTAAGTTTCACATTTTGGACAAATTAAAATCTATAAGTAATTAGATTTTTTTAGTAAAGAGAATTTTCATGGTAATTCTCATTCATATCTAATTCTCCAAATAAGGAGCATATTGTTGTAATGACTTTGAAATTGAATTTTATTGTTGATCAACTTTATGTTTTAAAAATTCTATAATTTACTTTTACAACCAATTAAAATTTAATGATGATGATGATGATTAACGTCCACTAAGACCAATGCAGCTTATCGAACCTCAAGAAAAGAAAATAGAATTTAGTTGTGATTCTTCAAAATCTTGTTTCTATGATCAAAGAGAAGCGAACAAACTGCTCCAAGATCACCATAGTTGGGTTAGCTTCATAATTCAAGAAGGTTGGAAGTGTGGCAGATGTTAGGGAATTGAGAGCAGATGTGAGTAGGAGTTGAGAAGTCTAAACGGGAGTGTTTTTCATCTTCCACCTTCTTAGTGTCACAAATCTAGCAGGTTCTATCTTCCTAGGGAGTCTTTGGAGTAGACCACCTCTTGGTTTCACTTCAAAGCTCATGAGAATTAGTCCTTATCCTAGCGATGTTCATTCATATCTTAGTGATGTTTAGCACAGAGAGATAATTTTGGGTATCAAGGGTGGGGTTGATCACCTCCTTGTCGTATCTTAGCTTTATTTTACCCACCAACTCCTTATCATCCCACTACTTGTTATCAAAATTGGAGGTAATAGCATATTTAACACTATTCTTGCTTCCCATGATGATCTACTCCTTAATCCCCCAATGGTTGAGCCAAGAATGGGCATCCTTATGCCACCCAAACTTGAGGGAAAGGTGGTGGTTTTAACTAGAGTTAGAAGCAATTTTCGGGAGCCTCTTGGGGTCCATGCTGTAAAGCTTGTTCTTATACATAGGTATCTAAACATAGCCATAATTTAGATGAGGGACAAACCAACTTTGGTCAAGAGGATAGGATAGGGAGCATTTCCCTTCATATTTAGGTTATAGGTGATGAATTGCTTCTGCATCATGTCAATCCTTATCCATGAATCTCTAGATATATTGAAACCTCAAACTTCACACACACACACACACACACACACACACATATATATATATATCACAACAAGGGTGATGAGACTCTCAAAGAGGAACCTCTTTTTACTCCACGTGCAAATATTTTTAGGTCCCTATACTACTAGTGTAAACCCTCATTGTTATTAGTGAAGCCCACTTATTATATTATTGTGCCCATATTGTCCCCATGTTGTTATTATTGTACCCCATAGAAGCCCATTATTGTTATTGTTGTGCCCCTACAATATTATTTTTATGTAGGCTTTGATTGTATTGGGACCGCTTAGACTCCTATATATAGAAAGGAAGCCTTGTCATTTGTATCATTGAATAATTGTTCATTTGTGTAATATAAAGGAGCTTTCCCCCTTGAAAACGTTGATTTTGAAGTCGTCAATCTATCTTTTTTATCTTTTTGTGAACTAGTTTCATAACATTTGGTATCAGAGCTTTGGGTTCTAGGGTTTCACTGCTCCAAAACTGCTCATCATGGAATTTTTGCTATAACTTTTTTTGTGACATTTCAGAAGCTAAAACAAACACCCATTTATGCTGAAATCTTGATGATCCTCGAGACCAAATTTAAGATCTTACCTTGTTATATTTTTGAAGATATGATCTCGGGAAAGTAGGGTTTTTGCAAGATACAAAGTTTCAACTGAAACTGGTCATCATGAAATTTTCACTATAATTTTGTTTCTACGAAGGTTCAAGCTTTGAAATTAAAACCCATTTCAGCCAAAATATTGGTGAAGGTTGGTCTTGAATTTCAGATCTTTTATCACTATATGTTAGGAGATATGGTTCAAGACATTAGGGTTTTCGCAGGCTCTCGAATTACATCCAAAATAGGCGCTCTTGGGAAATTTGTCATAACATTCTCTCTAAGTATCAGATTGAAATTTCGTAAGAAGTTAAAGAAAGAGAACAGATTGTAGTTTTCAGAGCGTTGTTTTCAGGTCGTAAGGTTGAAACAGTGATACATGGAGCTTCGTACAAGATAGCTTTACTGAAAAAGTGTATAATCAGGTCATCTTAGGAGATTAGGCATAATGCTTTCTTGGAGAATCCAATTTCGGTTAGATTGGTGGTGTTAGAAATAGGACTCAGAGGGATACCACAGTTTGTAATTTCAGACCTTGGAGATCAAAAATTTCAAAGTTACATCAAATTCAATATTGAGCTCCTATAAAGTGAAAAAATGTGTGTAATTTTTTAAAATTTTGCATGTTTGGTTTGAAAAATTAGTTTGAAGGAATTCAAAGGGAATAGTGAAGCATAATTATCATTAATTGTTGCACCAAAGAAATAAAATGGAAACATCTACTAAACAACCTAAAATCTCTAGCATGTCTCATGAAGAAGAGGAAGAAATGCAACCTGATATATCAAAATTATGAGACCAAGTGCAACAAATTTCACTATCACAAAAGGTAACAAGAGATAATATGGATGGTTTAAAGAAATGCATGGAAGCTAATATGGATGGTTCAAAGAAAGGCATGGAAGCCAAGATGGATGGTATGAAAGACAACATTGCGGATTAGAAGAAGGACATGGAAGGTTGGAAGGAGGGTTTGACAAAGTTTCTATAGGAAAGGTTCCCTAACAGTGAAAAGGTAGTAGAGAAAATTGAGAATGAGAACAAAATAAATGTTAATCATGATCCAAAGAATAACAACATTGAAGATTCGAAGAACAACATGGAAGGTTTGAAGGAGAGTTTGACAAATTTACTACAAGAAAGGCTCCCTAATGGCGAAAAGGTATTAGAGAAAACTCGTGATGAGAACAAAAGAAATGTTAATCATGATTTCATAGACTCTAATGTGGGAATAAAGACCCACACCACATTCGAAAGATCGATATGAGGAAGTTTGATGGCAGGGATCTCGTAACATGGATACTACAGATGGAACAATATTTTGATCTCCACAACGTGCAAAACACACAAAAGGTATGCATTACAACTTTATATTTTGAACTAAATCAATTTCTATGGTATCGATGGTTTTTCTCTCGTAAACGTCACCTGATCAATTTTAATGGATGAAATGATACCACATTATGAGGATGCAAAGAGAAACGACTTCTTTAGTCATTTGATAAATCTCAAATAAAAGGGTTCAATGGTAGAGCACATTGAGACTTCCAAAAATTGAATATAAGGGTAAATGATATTCTGCAGAAGTAGAGGATTTATGTCTTCATAGGCACTTTAAAGGATAACATTCAACATGAGGTTTGTCTTTGGGAATCTTTTTCATTGGAGAAGGCATTTACGTTGGAAAGGAAAATCGAAAGAAAATTTATGGAAACAAGGAATCCTACCACTCACAACTATAAATATGGAAGTTTTGTTATCCCTAGCCTTCCACAACCCACAAGGTTGACACCACAACAATTGGAAGAAAAAAGAGCAAATGAGCTTTGGTATAGTTGTGATATAAAATACACTAAAGGTCATAAGTGTGCTAAGAAGAAATTATTTTACATAGATTGTGAAGAGGAGGAAGAAAAGGAAAAAGGAACTTCAAAAGAAGAGGATATACATTAGGGGCAAACCCTAGAGAAAGAAGAAATGGATCTAACCATATCTTGCAATGCATTGGCCAGAATTACCTCTCTTCAAACTATCAAGACAGAAGGCCATATCAAGAAGAGAAAGGTAGTAATGTTGATTGATTCGAGTAGTACCCACAATTTTATTCATTGTAAGATAGCCAAGGAATGGAATTTCTTCCTATCCAATACTATAGTGCCAAGTGACAGTTGGAAGTTGAGGAACCATAAATTACTCTCGAAAGTGCCATAATATCAAGATATTAATGGGAGAATATGTATTGAATAGCCAATGCTTTCCATTCCAATGGGTGGTCTTGATGTTGTACTAGGATTCCAATGCTTACAATCCTTTGGTACAGTAGCTTTTAATTTTCAAGAATTTTTCATGAACTTTTTTTCAGAAGGAAAGGAATTTGAATTAAGGGGTATGACATGGAAACTCGGAAATATAATCAACTCTAATGGAATGACAAAGCTTCCAAAGAAATAACAATGAGGCGTAATTGCACAATTATGTTTGCTAGAGGTTCCCACATCGAAATCATCCATTTTTCCAGATCTCCAGAAAGCCTTGGACAATCATTCCAAGCTATTTGAAACTCCCAAAGGCCTCTGTAATATTCCTAACCTAGAATATTCCTCAAATCACAACGAAAACGCCAACCAAATATGTGCAGATGATATAATAACCTAGAAGTGATAAAATAATAGTGGAACAACATATAATAATGTAAACCTGGAATATAAACAGATACACAAGAAATGCAGCGAGAAATGCTAAGCCATTTTATTATACTGAACAATAAATGAGTACAAGAGGTGATTAGACAGATGGCACCTCAACTTGCACAACGCAAGTGAAGAAATACTCTCATAATCATAAGAATGGCCTCTCTGCATGGATGTTGCTACTAGAAAACAAATGATGATTTGGGGCTACTCCTCTCCTCAGAAAAAGTTGAAACTCTGGATTCAGCCTCTACTCAATAAACCTAGAAAAACCCAGAAAAATTTCTTGGAATGGCCTCACACTGATCTGCATCCCAGCTGCTAGAAAATTGTTGTGCCACCTCTGTTGTTGGAAATAAAATGAGGAAAGCTAGAAAGCTTTTCTGAAATGGTCGGCCCCCGAAAATCACCCCCTTGGGGTTCTACGCAATTCCCCAAAGAAACTTATGAAACTGCTGCTAAAATGCTGATGAAACTGCTACTGGAATGCCATTGGAAATACCTTTCCCGAGTAGGTACTCTAAGTCCCTTGGGGATAAGGGTGAGATCTTTGAATTGAGACACTCAATGCATTAAACAGTGTTGCAGACTAGCTAAACAACCAGTGTTCTCTAAGTTGAAATGACTATCACAAATTCTCATAACCAGAATGATCCAAAATGAGGGGGCTCCTCTTTATTTTATTGCCTCTGCCTCTCACAATCCCTAGGCTCACCTCCTCTTACATGATTTCCCTCTTGCCATGTGTTCTTCCCTCCTGCGCAGTCCCTCCATGTGTCTGTGTGGGCCCCATTTCTGCATCCCCCTTTGGCTCCCTTGGATCCTCCTTAAGTCACAAGGTTGTGCTACTAGGAAGTGACGTTTTTATTCTTAAAGTGAGTTTTGTCCCCCATCCTCACGTTTTTATTTATAAATAACTATAGAAGGCAAAAATTGGGCAAAATCGAATATTCCAATTAGCCATGGCTAATTAGGAATATTATAGTCTCCCCCGGCAAAATGTTGCTTGTCCTCAAGCAACTGAAGTGATGGACGCTGCAAGGTCTTCTCACTCCCCCAAGTTGCATCCTCATCCAGCAAATTCTTTGACCTCACCAAGAATTCCCGAACCGTTCTACTCCGCAACTGCTTCTCTGTGTTATCAATGATAGCCTCGGCTGCAATACCAAATTCCCCTCATCATCCATGGGTGGTAGCTCATTTTTCACTCTCACCTACTACCCCAATGCCTTCTTCAAGCATGATACATGAAAAATGTTATGAATCTTGTTGCCTTCGGGTAGCTCCAACTCATATGCAACTTATCCAATCCTGCATATCACCCTATATGGCCCATAAAAGCGGGGCTTGAGCTTCTCAACCCCTTTTTCTTTAGTAATGACTGTCGGTATGGTTGTAGTCATAGGAAGACCATGTCCCCTACCTCAAACTTCCTCTCCACCCAACCCCTATTGGCATACAACTTCTGCTAGTTCTGTGTTGTGGCCATGTTATCCTTGAGAGCTCGGAGGATATCTTAACCCTCTTGGATCAAAACCTTGGCTCTAGGAGTCATGCTATTAGCAAACATCACGTCAACAAAGATAAACGATGATGTCGATATAAGGCGTAGAATGGTGACATACTAATGGACATGTGCTGTGAAGTATTGTAGCAGTACTCCCCCAGATGCAACCATTTCAGCCATGCTCACTGCTGCCCATTAACATAGTTATGCAAGTAGCCCTCCAGCCACTTGTTAACTATCTCTGTCTACCCATCCATCTGTGGGTGATAACTGGTATTCAGTGTCAACTGCATCCCCACCAACCGGAAAAGCTCCTACCAAAACCCACCCATGTAACGTTTGTCCTTGTCACTGATGATGGTCTTAGGAAGACAATGTAGCCTGAAGATCTCTCTGAAGATCAACTCAGCCACCTGTGTTGCTGTATAGTGTGCGGATATGGCAAAAAAATGTGCGTATTTTGTTAATTGATGAATGACGACAAAGATAAAATCATTGCCCTGTACCATGGGCAACCCTGTGATGAAGTCCATCGAAATACTCTCCCATTTCCCCTCTGGAATGGGAAGAGGTTTTTATAGACCCGTGGGATGGCTCATCTCTCCCTTGTTCTTTTGGCAAACATCACACTCCCTAATGTGCTGGAGTACGTCCTCCTTGAGGCCCTTCCATGAGAACCTCTCTCTAATGGCCCTATAGGTTTTGGTAAACCCCTGATGTCTTGCCAAAGGTGAATCATGTGATGACTAGAGTATCTTCTTCTTGAGCTGGTACCCCTCAGTCAAGAAGATCTGGTCCCTGTAATAGATGATCTCATCAACCACCCTGTACCTATCATCTGCCACCTACCCATCCAGAACCTCACATGCAAACATGTCCTTGGTGTACTCTACTAAGAGTCGAGTCCTCCAATATATATACAAGCTCATAAGAGAGAACATGGTTGGTCTACGTGAAAGGGTATCTGCTACCACATTGTTCTTACCCTTGACATACTCAATGTCAACATCATATGCTTGGATCTTACTGATCCACTTCTGCTGCCTCTCCTGTAGCTACTTCTGCTCCAAAAATAACTTGAGGCTATTGTGATCAGTCCTTACCCTGTAGTCAATGCAGATCCTCAATGTACCGTCCTTCTTCTTCACCAAACCCACAGAAGAAGCAAAAGGACTCATGCTCGATCGAATGTGCCCAAGAGCCAACAACTCCTGGATAGCCCACTCAATCTCATCTCGATAGGGCTTGGGGTGCCAATAAGGGGTGGTGATCACTACCTGGATGTCGTGCTCAAGTTCGATAGTGTGCTCAAGCCCCCGGTCCAGTGGCTTTCCTAGCAGAATCTCCCCAAACACTATGGCATACCGGTTAAGGATGGACTGTATCTCTGGATGTACCATCCGTCCTGTAGTCCTTGCATTTGATGTATGCAACTCTATTGCCCACTCTATGTCTCCCTTTTGGAAGACTACCTCCATCTGATGAGCTGAAACATTATGACATAGATATGTGTGTTGTCCCAGTATCTTCTCATGCCTCCCTGTCTTCTCATCATCCCACTCCATCTCCAAGGTCTTCCAATCTGTCGTGACCTTCACTATAGTGATGAGCCACTAAAAACCCAGTATCATGTTGGCGTCCAGAATATCGACCACGAAAAAGTAGTCAGTCAATGTGTAGGTTCCCATCGTCACTGAAAGCTATGGAACATAACGAGCACACCTATTGGTCTGATCTCCTGGGACCAATACTAAAAACCCATCGAAGCTCTCTATCTGAATACCTCTCTGCGCAACCATTTGTGCATCGATGAATTTGTGGGTTGCCCCACTGTTAACCAAAACTGATACGTGTTGGCCATGTACTGTCCCTCATATGCATAGCGTCAGATACTTGGGAACTCCTCACAATGCTACAAGGGCCCCTCCAGTGGGTGCAAAAGATGCACCACCTGCTGTTAGTGGCGGAGGTGGCAAAGGTCCCTGTACGGCATGGCTATCTCCTGCCTCCACATCTTCCTGATCATCCAATTCTCCACTCCTTTCGAAGAAGACCTCAACAAAATGTGCTTTGCCAGCAGCACATCTATGTATTAGTGCACATGGCTCATGATATCTGAAGCACAACTACTTCTTCTTTAGCTCCCTCCTAGCACCATCATCAAGTTGTACTCATCTTGGATTCCCCTTTGGAGAAGAAATCTTTGCATCCTTCCCCTTAGAATGAAAAGTCTACCTGTGGGGGTAAGGTGTCTGAGTCCTAGGTAAGACATCTTGTAAGTCTCAGGTCCTGCTGATAGCGTCCTGGAGTGTGGCTGGTTTAGTGGATCAGATTAAACCTCGAAGTGGCTCTACTAACCCCTCAACATACATATACACCCTTCGTGACATGGATAGGTTTGGCACCATCACAAAGACCCTCAAGAAATCTACAATGTAGGTCTTTGGGCTCCCTGTCTATTTGAGCCTTGTCAGCTCAACAAAATGTTGCTCTAGATCCCTCCGATCAAATTGCTCCATCAATCTCCTAGTAAACTCAGCATATGTCATCACTATGGAGTGCCCTAGTGTAACCATCCCATGAAACCACCAATCCTGGGCCTCACCATCCAAATGCAATGTTGCCACCCTGATGGCCTCTATCTATGACTTCTGGTTAAGTTGCAAATAAATGTCTAGCTTCTCCACCCAAGACTTTGCTCAACTATTTGATGAACCATAAAACATAAGCAAGTGGAATCCACTCGTTGAAGAGTGGGTGTCGCGATCATGGTAATACTGATACCCTCTATGATGGTCGCGGGGTCTACTATCCCACTGGAGCTGAACAAAGTCTCTGAATGAGAGGACTTCCATGAACTCCTGCCCATAGGCCTGGTACTCTACAAAATAATTTCCCATATGTCCAGGCTCTGCCTCCTGCTCGACTACGGCCCCCGTGTCGGCTCCTAAGAAAGTGGGCCTGGTGGAGCATGTAGGGGCATGTGAGGCCACCTGCTACGCAGCATCACGCTGCTCTAAAAAATGGTGGAATGTGCCCGATCCCTCACCAACCTGAAAAACCCGTGGGCTCTCACGCTGTCTAGCCTCTACTATTGTGAATCTCTGCCCCATCACCTCAATCT
>APFE031526167.1:0-12640 GCA_000404065.3 Pinus taeda | reverse complement strand
CTAAGTTGTGATTGATTCTTCTGTATGAAATCTGGGATTTGTATGAAACCCTAGTGAGAAGTCTAACATATGAATTTTGAAAGATTGTTGAATGCTTTATATTTGTTTGCATTATTTCTAGGGTTTTCTCTATGTTGAAGTGAGGCATGTCATACCTTTGGAAGAAACATTGAAACCTTAGATGGAATGGAAATTGTTATGATGTAGTCTAGGGTTTATGACAAAGTACCTAGCAAGATATTGAAGAGTATATGTCTCTTGTTTGCAATTAAGTCTGGGTATCTGATATGTATAAATTTGAAATGCTTATGTGATTTTGATATGGCTAAGTTCATGTTTCTATAGACTTGGTTGTACTTGCTATCTAAGTTGTGTAGGTACACAATCTTTAATATGGTGAATATGCTCGTTGATGTGATAAGCATGATGAGGATAACTATGATGAAATGGTTGGAAGCCATGAAAGATTCTCTGATGACGAAAAGAAAAAGCTAATCTCCCAGAGGAAGCCTGCATAAAAGAGATCTCCCTAAGATTAATAGGGAATCCAGATGAAGAGATGCTTCCTGGTTGAGATGGGAGGGCATAAATTGGTTTTGATTAATGAATTTCAGAGCATATGTTGTTGCATGAGAAGTAGGAAAGGAAAGTATATAATTGAGGAATATTCTGTCAAATATTTGATTGATAGTCCTACTAGGTTGAGGAAAAACATCTAGAATGACCTCGAAGGTTTGTATTTGAAAGTATATTATTGATTGGGGTTGTGTTTGTATAGGTAAATCTCTCGAAGGTTTTTGATAGTATGCTAGTTACCGATCAGTTTGATTGGGAGAGATTTGTGGTCCTTGGTCTGCTGGATCAAGGGGTGTTAAGGCTTTATGAATGAAGCATTATCTGGGAAGACATATGGTCGACACTTTGAGTTGATGTCTGGGTCCCGAAGTTGGAAAGGTGGTGTTAGTTATTGAGCTTTGTTTTGGATACACACCTAGATCTTTGGGTTGGTAGTCAATAGGTAAGCCCGATGGTACTTAGAGGGGCTAAGAGTTTGAGTCCATCTTATTCGCACATGGATAGATTGTCCTGGTCAGGATTCTAGTTCTTGGAATTGTGGTGCTTAAATTGTCGAGAGACCACATGGATAGATTGCCCTGGTCAGAATCTATTATGTGGCATTGTGATGCCTAAATGTTGAGAGACCGCTTGGATAGATTTCCCTGGTCAGGAATCTAGTCCATGACATTGTGGTGTCTGAAGTTCTTCACGGTTCATATAGTTTGAGATCTTCCATTGTATTTGTGCATTTTGAAAACCTCCCTAGTTAAGAGGGAGTGTTGGAAATTGTAACTATGTTCGGTCTTCATTAATGTACTTCATTCATTATGTAATGTACTTGTCAAAAGAATAAAGACTATTATTATTATTGTGACTTATTAAAACATGGGTTTCATGCTTGGGTCACCTTGTTTTAGGTCAAAATCCCCACCGAGGACTTCTAAAATTTATTCTGGGTCAATAGAGTCATTATACTTTTAAAAATACCTTTTTGGGCTTTTGAATCATGTAAAAAGGTTAAGTATAGAGGCAAATATGATTTATGTATCCTCCACACAATATTGGCCTAGAAGAATATCAAGTCAACCTAAATATCAGGCGGTTCATGATCTCCCCGAAATCAGAATTCCAGACAATACAATATGCAAATCAGGTCAGTTTGGTAAGCAAACCAGAACTAATTTCCCTGAGAAGGAAGGATCAGCTAGTAAGCCACTTGAACTTGTCCATACTGATTTATGTGGTCCATCAAGGAAAAAGTCACCTCGAGGAGAAGAATACTTTATATTGTTCATTGATGACCTTTCCAGGATGTGTTGGATAGGACTTCTGAAGCATAAATATGAAGCTTTCGAAAAGTTCAAAGCTTTCAAAGCCTTGGTTGAAAATGAATCAGATCGCAGAATCAAATGCCTCATGTCTGATCGAGGAGGGGAATTTACCTCGGATGAATTTTTCGATTTTTGTGAAGAACATGGAATAAGAATGGAATTCTCTACTGCAAGGACTCCTCAGAAAAATGGAGTGGTGGAAAGGATGAACATAACAGTTCAACAAATGGCTCGTGTTATGCTTGATGAGTCTAGAACTCCTGCAACCTTCTGGGGTGAAGCTGCATTTACTGCCGTTACTATTCTCAAAAAAACAAATGTCCGAGTAAACAACACTCAAACTCCTCATGAAATTTGGTATTGTAAGACTTCTATGGTAAAATACTTCAAAGTTTTTGGAATCAAATGTTACATCAAAAGGACTGATGAAAATCTTGGCAAGTTTGAACCTAGAGGAGATGAAGGCATTCTCCTTGGTTACTCTTCCCGAAGTAAAGGATATAAGTGTTACAATAAAAGACTTGGAATTTTTTTTGAAAGTATTGATGTGGTGGTTGATGAAGCAGGCGACAATCCAAAGCAAATAAAAACCGAAGATTTTGAAGTTGAAGAGGACTATCCTTCAACTTCAAATCACGCTAATGATGAAGAAGGAACCTATGAGGCACCAAAAGAACAAATAAGGGTAGAAGAAAAGACTCCATTAAGGTACGTGCAGAATAATCATCTAGAGACTCAAATTTTGGGGCAGAAAGAGGCAAGTGTTCAAACAAGAAGAACTATAATAGAAGCTTCAAGCTATCTAGCATTGCTCTCCTCCGTCGAACCATGAAATTTAAGTGAAGCATGCAAAGATGAATGCTGGATCAAGGCCACGAATGAAGAACTTGAGCAGATTGAAAATAATAACACTTGGGAATTGGTTACTAGACCTAATGATAAGAATGTCATATGGACCAAATGGATATTCAAAAACAAGTTGAATGAAAATGGAGATGTTATTAGAAACAAGGCTAGACTTGTTTGTAAAGGGTATGCTCAACAAGAAGGTATAGACTTTGAATAAAATTTTGCACCGGTTGCT
Organism: Pinus taeda; assembly: GCA_000404065.3. Taxonomy (NCBI): domain Eukaryota; kingdom Viridiplantae; phylum Streptophyta; class Pinopsida; order Pinales; family Pinaceae; genus Pinus; species Pinus taeda. The sequence continues at coordinate 9,667 of APFE031526167.1, read as the reverse complement.
AGACTTGAAGCCATAAGAATGTTCCTAGCTTTTTCTAGCTTTTAGAAGTTCAAAGTATATCAAATGGATGTGAAATCTTCCTTTCTAAATGGAGACTTAGAAGAAGAAGTGTATATTGAGCAACCAGATGGATTCATCCTTGGAAATGATCCAAAACTTGTATGCAGAATCAAAAAGGCTCTCTATGGTCTTAAATAGGCTCCAAGAGCTTGGTATTATCGTCTGGACAAATGCCTCCATCAACAAGGTTTTTCAAAAGGATCAATAGATAGCAATATATATATATATAAATTGACAATGATAAATTTCTAATACTTGTTGTGTATGTTGATGATATTATCTTTGGTAGCAATGAAGAAGCCATGAGTCAATGCCTTGGTGATGCAGAAAGAATTTGAAATGTCCCTCCTTGGTGAGCTCACATATTTTCTTGGTCTACAAGTCCAACAAAACAAAGATGGTAGCTTTCTATCACAAACCAAGTACCTCAAGTAGATCTTGAAGAAATATGGCATGGAAGATTCGAAACCTGTATGTACCCCTATGGTAACAAGATGCAGCCTCAACGCAAATTATGAATCAGTAGTAGTACATCAACCAACCTATAGATCCATGATTGGTAGTCTGCTCTATCTGATAGGTACCCGACCAGACATCATGCATGCAGTGGGAATAGTTGGAAGATTCTAGGAAAATCCAAAAGAAGCACACCTTTAGGCAGTTAAAAGGATTTTCAAATATCTTCAAGGAACACAAAACTATGGCTTATGGTATCCTAGAGATACAGATCTCACACTTCATGCATACACAAATGCAGATTGGGGAGGAAGCGTGGATGACAGAAAAAGCACTAATGATGGTGCATTCTTTATGGGTTCCAGATTAGTATCTTGGTTCAAAAAGAAACAAAGTTCAATTGCATTATCTATAGCTGAAGCAGAATATGTGGCTGCTGCATCTTGCTGCACACAACTCCTTTGGATGATGCAAATATTGCAAGACATTCAAATCACTTGTACTCCACCTATCTCCATTTTATGTGATAATACAAGTGCAATCAGTATTTCAAAGAATCCAGTCATGCGTTCAAAGACCAAGCACATAACTATCAAATATCATTTTCTTCAAGAGTGCTTGAACAAAAGGTCAAATTAGAGTATGTTCCCTCCAAGGAACAGATTGCTGATATATTCACCAAACCACTGCCCAGGGAGACATTTGAATACCTCAGACAGAAGCTGGGAGTAGTTGATGCATCATCTTGCTGTTGAAACTTATCTGGTTCAAGAGAAAAGTGTGTACGCAAGTTTCATGAAGAGCATCTGCGTACATACGCCTGTTTCTGTGGATATAGTCGCATATATGTTGGGTTGCAGAAAAACATTGGGCTAGACTCAGGATGAAAAGAGTCTGATATGGGTCTGACAGAGACCATCTGGCACAGGTTTAGGGGGAGCATATACTTCTAATAATGCATTTTTGGCATTATCTTAGAAGATCTTGGTACTACTTCACAATTGTTTTTGATTCAGGTGGAACAGGTGCAGAGGGAGATCATGGTTGCTGGTCCGGATGGTGATTGACAGATATTGCTGATGATAGTTGCTTATGACTATCATAGTATTGTATTAGATATTTGGTCTCTATGTCATGAATTTCTCTTATTAGTAAGGTCATGTAACAACCTATCTTGTTTCCCCACTATGCCTGGGATGGATAATGTAATGTCCTTGTTTTATCATGTACAAACTTTTGGTGTATCCCCACCTAGTTGGGTGGATGAGTCAATTTTGGTATATCCTCACTTGGTTGGGAGATGGATGTATGTATGAGTCTTTGGTGATAAGAAGGTCATTTATGATGTATAGAGTCATGTTCTTTCTTGTAGAACATATTTTTGCAGACCTTGCCTATAATCAGGGGGAGCATGGACAACACAGCAAAGCAAATATTTCAGCATGTACTCAAGGGGAGCATAACCCTTTGCCCTTGATGACAAAGGGGGAGAATGACTTTGAGTGACTTGGGGTTGCCATCAAGTCCAAAGGGGGAGATTGTTGGCATTTTGACACAGGTTTGGAACTATGACACAAGTGTTGTCCTTGATGGCAACTCACTCAAATGATAGATCACAGTTTAGGCTCTTAGAATGAAGGAAAAAGAGATATATGCAGGTTCCTCTTAGCCAAGCCGCGTATACACGCGGGATCGCCTATCAAAAGGCGTGTATGCGTATGCACACACTTTTATGCAAGGAAAAGCGCGTACATGTGGGAATTTTTTTTTTGGTCCATGGTGTTCCTCTTAACCAAGCCATGTATACATGCAGGATCGACTATCAAAAGGCACGTATGCATATGCACACACTTTCCAAGGAAAAGCGCGTACATGTGGGACATTTATTTTTGGTCCATGGTGTTTGGTCCTTGGTATTTGGACCTATGGTTTTGGACCATGGTATCTCGTCCGAAGTGTTGAACCCAGGTATTTGGACCCATGTATTGGTTCTAAGTGGTTTTGGACCATGGTATTGAGCAAGGCCTACGACCATAAAAGGGGAAGGAGATCATTAGGCAAAGGCACTCAAGCATTGAATATATGATGAAGAGCAAGATCTAGAATACTGGTCATTGGGTTATGGTGCATAGCTGGATCTGAATCAAGGAGGAACTTGAGCGCTAGAAGAAGGATAAGTTCTATTGATGGGTCAAGATCTTAAGGCTTGAATAGAAGTATATTTGTGTGATTTTGATCTATTATATTTGGCGCATGACTTGATCTATAAATCTGATAATCTGGGTATAACTGATGTTTGAATAATTGAAAAGGGTAAATTATCCTTTATAGATCTGTACGCAGGTTCGACATAGAAAAGGCACGTATACACGCTGGTTTGGTAATTCAAAACTGCGCATACGCAACTTTGCCTTAATACAGAAGCGTATGCACACAGGTCTTCATCATGAAGTAGCGTACGTCTCATAAAATATGTTTTAGCTACTTCTGTTTATTGCTGCAGTAATCTGGGTTCAGGATTGGTGTTTGGTTACTGTTACTGTATTCTGGTTACAACATTCAGAGAAGTGATTGATTGATTCAGTTTTGGTTGGTGTAAAGGGGATTGGTTGATGCAGATACATTTGATGTTTGATTGATGTTATTTATGGATGTTATTTATGGATCCAGTCTGAATATTTATGAAACATGGTCCCTGGAAGAAAAGAAAAGGTTGTAGCCTTTTGTAGGTCAGAACCTACGTACTAGTACATCAACTAGTACAAGAGCTAAGGGGGTTATAGCTCCCTTCCAAGAGAAGCTGGAAAACGAGAGAAGGTTGTAGCCTTTTGCAGGTAGAAGCCTGCGCACTGGTTTAAGACTGCACCAGTACAGAAATATTGTAAAAAGAAGTTTCTTATTAACAAGAAGATAGAGACGCATTGCAGTATGTGGTTTTCACCCACATTGGGTTTCCACCTTATATCTTGTGTTCATTTGTGTGATGATCTGTTCTATTTGCTGCACCTGTTCACTGTTCTTATGATTAATGAAGTTTTGATGCACTGATTAAAGATCAAATGGATTAACTAAATCTTAAGTTTACTGTATATACGTTAGTTGCTTAAGACACAATTGCGTGTATACGCGGGTTCCCATATCTGAAGTAGCGTATGTATATATATCTAAGTTTTAAAATGGAAATTGGTTGACTTGATAATACTGATTCATCCCCCCCTCTCAGTATTATTTCCAACAGATAATAGTAGGTCAGCTACCAATGCTAGAGCATCTAAAATAATTGTTTTGGGGTTTTAGTTTTGGAAGACCAATGAATGAAGACATATTTAGAATTGAAATACTTGAGCCTTTGGATAGTATTAATATCTCAGCAAAGGGCTGCTATAAAGCTTTACACAATGATATAGATCAAATAGTGGTGAGAAGAAGATAGAAAATGATATGATTATCATAGTTTCCAGACTGTAAAACATAACAATCATAAGTATGAAAAACTTCTAAACTACGTTCCAAAGATTCAAGGAAATATACTTAAGCTTACAAAAGATGCTGACGATTTATTGATTAAAAGGGATTATCTAAATAGACGGTTCATTAATCCATTCTCTTAATAGAAGATCACTTCAGGAGCTTATAGGAATAAATTGAGACACAATTATTCCTACCTAAATATCTCTATAAGTCATAATCATATGAGTAAAAACATAATGATTGATAACTGGAAAAACTTACAAGATAACGCACACTGTGTAAAACCAAATTCATAATTCTTTGCTTTGTATTAAGGTTCCAGAAAAACTGAGTACATCAAATGTCTAGAAAAACTTCCTTCAAAGGTGCAACCAGGTTCAAAGTAGAATGAATAGTCACGACTTAACAAGTAATGAACCTTGAGCCTTGAACATTGAACATTGAACCCATAACAACTCGAGAAGAGAGTTATTTATATAATAACGAAACTAAGAAAATATCCTAAAAATGATTAAGATTTATTCTAGGAAAGGAAAGATCTTCATACAAGAAGATAGGGGCAGCTATTGAACTGCTTCTTGATGTCCCTTTTATTCAGGTTGTGCTGGCTTTGTTGTTTGATATTTTTCCCTTTAAGCTGCTTGATTGTTTGTATCCTTTATGCTGGTTGATTCCTTCATTTGATCTTTCATCTGATACTCTTTAAACTCTGTGAATATCCTTTGACCCTGCTGAGTAATCTTTACTTTGTTCCTTTTTACTTTTACTGTGCATTTCAGGTTTTTATTGTGTTTTTCAACAGTAAGGTCTTCGTATTTATCTTCAAACTGTATGCAGGCTTTTTCTTTGTTAAGCCTGGAACAGGGGTTTTTACCTGCAAAAAACAGAAATTATTAAGAAAACATAGATGACAGAGAAGGACATCAATGGATTTATTGAGCTCGAAAGGATATTGGAAAGAGTCCAGATCGTATAGGAAGGTAAAACAATGGATTTATTGGTTGTAAAGGCTTATGGGGGTTTCACTGTGTAAACAGGTGAAACAAAGCCAAAATGGTGATTTCTAAGTTTAAACGGAAAAACAAGTTTTTTTTGAAATATGGCGCAAAGTGAACAATGGTCATTTTGTTGTTATGTCAGAGGTGGTTTTGGTTTTCATTGCACTGCTTATGAGGTGCAAGCGGTTTTGGGAGGGGTCACTCGATACAATCTAAGCCTGACACGTAGAAAGGGGAGGTCAGTGGAATACCGCCTTTTTGGGCGGGTTATGCTCAGATAGAGAGCCAACCCGAAATAGCTGAGGGACGTTGGATTTGAATGTATTGGATCAGATGGTGGTGGAGTGAAAGAGCAGTGCGGAGGGGCTCAAAAACTAATTATGGCAGTATGGCTTTATTTATGGGTTAAAACTGAGATTAGTGGTTAAATGGAGGTTTAGGTTAATTCTTCGTTTAAATCATAAAAACCTTTTAACGAAGAAATTCTTTGCAAAACACAGTATGGCAGACTTGAGAAAGTATGAATTCGGGCGGATAAATGATATCGGGTCCAGGTTCATCGCATATCACAATCACAGTTTAGTGAAGGAAAGGCCCATCGCAAAGGAATGCGATAAGGGCCAGACACGACGTGGAAATAAATCATGGATAATAGTGCGTCAAGTCCGGGTTCCCATGACATATCACAATCGCAGTTTAGCGAAGGAAAGGCCCATCGTAAAGGAATGCAATAAGGGCTGAACACGACATGGAAAATATATCATGGTTAATACTGCGTCAAGTCCGAGTTCCCATCACATATTGGAGATCGCAATGGCAGAGGGTAATGCTTTAGCCAGGATTTGCGATGGAGGTGGATGCGAAATGGCATTGAATTATGATATATATTGCGTCGGGTCCAGGTCCATCGCAATTGCATATCACAATGCAGGGAGAATGGATGCATGTTGAAAAGTTTACGATCCGTGAATATGCGATATGTTATGAAATACATAGTTTTATTATAAAACTTATGGTTTCGGGGTATTTTAATAAAGGGAGTTAATATATATGGGAAAGGGAAATTTTAGGGGTTTAATACTATAAGTTAGGGTTAATATGAAATATGAGCGGAAAGGGGAAATACGCAAAGTATAAATCTTTTTCATAAGTTATTTTGTTTTTACATATATGCATCAATACTTAGGCTAAACAACCTTTTGTGGGGTTTTTGGGTAAAAGGGGATTTAGCATGGGGCTTTCACTTTTCCTAGGCATAAGGGATTTTAACTTTAGGAAATGGGGTTTTTTTATGGAAAATGAATGAATATGAACTGTATGAAGGTGGGAAGGGAAATTAGTAAATATAGGGATGAATGGGGATGAGGGAAGTTAATTAATTGATTTTGTAGACCTTCAATTGCCTTGTGTAATTGCCTCATGGACATAGAAACATAGTTTGCTTATCCTATCATTTTTTCTTCACTTAATGGGTGCATTTAAGCTAGAAAACCCTTTTCATTTTTGTTTATTTTCAAAAAGAAAACTATCTAATTCTAACCTTATAACATCCAAGGGCTCAGATTAAACTGATGAGCACCTTCTTATTCTCTACCTAACTACCGATCAACCAAGATTAAAAAATTTGGCTAAATCTTTATTATATAACTATAACATCAAATTTAAAGCATGAAGCAGTCAAGATTAAACTATTTGACTGTCATGGGTTGTGGCATTTATAACAAGCTGTACACAACCACTATTTTGTAGAAACAATAGTAGTGGCATTTAGACTTGCTCAGTTTCAGAGTTTATTTGTTTTCTTTTCTTCTAACCTAACATTTTCATTTTGTCTTGATTTTTTAGGACATCTAACCTAATATTTTATTTGATATGGACATCATCATCATGATATTTTCAAAAACATTTTATTCAATATTGTTATGTCCATATCCTAACTTAACATTTTTTCAAAGATTCTATCTTATCAAAACCAAAAAATGCTACAACACCCTTGAGAGGGATTTTTCCTTGGCATAGTGCCTACATCTGGTGTCTATTTTTTTATATGTTGTTGCTTTGGTAATTTCTTGATGAACTAAAAAAAATAAGATATAAGGAATCATAATAATAAGAAACATCACAAGTAATGTTATGAAACCAGCTCAAGAAAAGATAGAAAAGATAGATCAACGCCTTAGAATTCAACCTCTTCGAGGGGGCAACCTCCTTTACATTACATAAATGAACAATTCTTGGATGATTCAAATGATAAAACCTCCTGTCTATATATAGGAGTCTAAGGAGTCACAATATAACCCAGCCGACCTAACAATAATAACATAAAGCCACAAAAATAACAATAGAGGGATTCTATGGGGCACAATAATAACAATATGGGGACAATAGGGGCACAACAATATTAATAAGGGGCACAAATACAATAGTAATGGGGTAATCACTAGTATTATAGGGACCCAACATGCCCCTCTCCTTCAAAAAAGTCTTGTCCTCAACGCTTGAGTAGTTCTGGATGCTTCTGTATAAATTCTCATCTTCCCATGTGTTATCTTCAACAGATAAGTTCTTCCACTTGATAAAATACTCTGAAATTGATCGATTTCGTAGCTGTCGAGTTCTTGTTTCTGTGACTGCTTCTGGTTCCAATATAATTTTTCCTTCCTTGTCAAGTTCTTGGCAATATTGTTTGAACTGGGAGCTTGTCGCCTATAACCTTCTTTAAACATGAAACATGGAAAACTGGGTGCAATCGAGAAGCTGCAGAAAGCTCCAATTTGTATGCCATAGTACCAATCTTTTGCAACACCTTGTACAGACCATAATACTTTGGTGATAATTTATTATCCTTCTTAGCTTGCTTGAGGGACATTTGCTTATATGGTTGTAGCCTTAAGAATACCAAATCACCTACATCAAAACTTCTTTCACTGCGATATTGATCTGCCTGTTGTTTCATTCTATTCCGTGCCAACACGAGGTTATCCTTTAAGAGTTGGAGGACTTGTTGTTGATGTTCGATGTGATGTTCCACTGCTTCAGCCTTAGAATTTTCTCTTAAATATGATGTGATGGATGGTGGCTGATACCCATAAAGTGCCATAAATGGGGTCATTCTTGTTGCTGTATGGAAGGAAGTGTTATACCACCATTCAGCCAGAGGCAACCATTTGACCCATTGTGTCTGTTTATCAGATACAAAGCAATGAAGATATCCTTCCAAACATTTGTTTACTATCTCAGTTGCCCATCAGATTGAGGATGATAAGATGAGCTATGAGCTAACTGAGTACCAAGACAAGAAAATAATTCTGTCCAAAAATTTCCCGTGAAAATGGGATCTCTGTCCACTTACAATAATCTTTGGATTTCCATGTAGCTTTTGAATTGTTTCCATAAATGCCGTGGAAACTGTACTGGCTTAAATGGATGTGATAATGCACAAAAGTGTGCATACTTGGTAAGTCTGTCAACTACCACCATGATGACACTCTTTCCCTCAGACTTGGGTAAATCTGTGATAAAATCCATTGAAACCTCGTCCCAACGTTGGCTTGGAATGGATAAAGGTTGTAATAGACCCGGGGTCTTAATTGTTTCAACTTTATTTTGTTGGAAAACCAAACATTTCGCCACAAACTTTTGAATATCTAATTTAAGGCCATCCCAAAAAAATTCCTTTTTAACCCTGTGGTAAGTTTTTAAAAATCCTGAGTGCCCTCCTAAGGGAGAACGAGTGAAATTCCATTAAGAATCTTTTGTTTTAGCTGGGAATTCTTACAGAGGTATAAGCGATCTTTGTACCATAACGAATCATTTTGCCAGCTAAATGTATCTGACGTATTGGAATCTTGTTGTAACTTTCGAATACGTGCCGACACTTCTTCATCATTCTTCCATTCCTCCCTTGCTTCGTTTATCCAATCTGGTTGGATAATAGAAATGGCGCACAACATGCTTCCACATCCTCATCCTTTCTTGAGAGTGCACTGCCACCACATTTTGCTTCCCTTTTTTGTAGATGATTTCAAAGTCATAACCCAACATCTTTGTGACCCACTTTTGTTGCTCTTCAGAGGATAATCTTTGTTCTAAAAAGTATTTAAGGCTATCATGATCCGTTTTTACCTTGAAGTGTCTTCCCATTAGGTAGGGTCGCCATTTCTTAAGTGCATGGAGTATTGCCAACATTTCCTTCTCATAAATAGCTTTGTGTAAAAACTTTCCCTTGATTGGACGACTTTCAAAAGCAATGGGTCTTTCATCTTGGATTATAACAGCACCAATTCCATTTCCTGAAGCATCACATTCCACAATAAAGGTTTTTGTGAAGTCCGGTGTAGCTAAGACCGGTGCTTGGCACATTGCCTCTTTAAGATGTTCAAAGGCCTTTGTTGCTTCCGGAGTCCATGAAATGCATCTTTCTTCAATCGTGTTGTTAGAGGTGCTGTTATTCTTCCATAATTCTTAACAAACTTGCGATAATACCCTGTCAACTCGAGAAATCCTCGCAGATGCTTTATGGATGTGGGGATTTTCCATTCCTTAATGGCTTTAATTTTGCTAGGGTCTACCTTAACTCCTTCATGAGATACAATATGACCCAGATATTCCACCTCTTGGACTCCAAAGAAACATTTGGATCTTTTTGCATTTAATTGTTTCTCCTCCAATAGTTGTAGCAC
>APFE031526159.1:0-12808 GCA_000404065.3 Pinus taeda | reverse complement strand
ATTTGAAAAAGGGTTATTAAATAGTTATTATTTTTTAAAAGAGAGGTGTATGTTAGGTTAATTTAATTTTTTTTTAAAGTTAAAGGAACTTATTTTATCATCAGAAGAGGCATTAGATGGAAATTTTTTAATGTAAAATCTCTAATTTTAAGGGTGGATGAAACATTAAGAAGGATAACATTGAAAAGTTAGTTTGGAATGTGAAGAAAGAAAAGATATCAAGATAAAAAAATTTTAAGGCGTTAAGGAGACACTAAGGAGGATAGAATTGAAAAAATAGTTTGAAGTGCCACTTCCTTGAGACTATACGTTTTGAATATAAATTTCAACTGGGTTAGTTATGGATTTTTGGAAATTTCTCCATGAGATTTGTAAGATGTGAGGTCCAATCAATTTGAAGCTAAAGTTTCAAAGTTCTATCCACCCCAAAAAATTTTGTTTATAGCTTAAAAAGATTTCTATGATGATCAGGAATGACTACCACCCTGTCAAATTAAAGATTTCCCTTTGAATAACAATGATCCATATTGTATAAAAATCATTCACATGTGGGAGAATTTCAATTAGATATGTTAGGTAGCGGACTACTTTCCGTGGTGAAGAAGTTGTCCTACTTTAACAACCTAAAATTATTGTATATTCTATTGGTGGGTTCTCTTCAACTTGGTGGGTGATTCAACCCACCATAGCCCCTTCATGTAATGAAGGTTGAGATCTATATTTTTAAGTGCTCTACCACTTATGACATATTCAATAAGGACCAAAAGTATGTTGATGTAATGCCATGTTAAAGATGGTGTGTAAGCCAACAAAGGGTGAAACATATTGTTAAGCTTTGGGCACTGAGTAATTACGTTTACATTGTTACATTAGTGTTAGTATTATTAGTTGCCTAGGCCCTTTAGTAGTTGGCTAGACCCTTCAATTGTAATTGTATCATTTGTCTCCCATATATTTTAAGGGCCCTTAGTTCTAGAGATCATCTCATCACATGCATTTGATATATTGCAAAGGAAGGTTTCCCCCTTGAAGAGGCTTCATTCATTCTTCTCCCTCATCCTCGAGGTGTGAATTTACTTCTTTTTATATTTTTATGCTATTTGGATATTTGGCGCATAAATTTGGCTTCATAGCATATGATCTTTGGGTTTGGCTCCTTCAAATGAATCATTTTGACATTTTCACTATAATATTTTTTTACTCTCTTATCTAGGATGTTTAAAATATGATTTTTTTTTTTAAGAGCTTAAAAGGACATAACAAAGTACCCATGGTAAAAATTCAAATTTACGTTCAGTATACTATAGAATTTAGGGATTTTTTACTAGCCCTAATGTGATATCCCCTTGTTAACATTTTCCCCTTTTATAAATAATTGTAATTACCTTAAAAAAGGACTAATAAAGGGACCTGGATTATGTTACTAGATGAAGGGGCTTGTTTCAGGAAATGGTTGTTCTTTAAATAACCATCTTGGTTGGTGGAAAATAATTAAATTTGTTGACTATGCATTGATATCAACTAAAAAGGGAAGGATTGGTTGAAGTGTCCTTTAGCTTAAAATGTAAGCAAGGAAAACGACAAAAAATTATGAGTACCGTGGGCTAAGTTGTCAAGGGATGAATGATGTGTGACTTGTGCGGAGAAAAAAGGAAGTTAATCCATTAGGTGATAGGGGACTTTTATGGAAAGATATGTGCTCCCTCTTGCTCTCTTGTGCATACAAGTAAGAGGCATTGCAACAAATGCAACGCTCAAAACTATTGTGTGGGAGAGAACACAAAGCTAAGAAAGGGATCAAGTGGTCTCTATGATTGAATTGAATCTAGAAAATAGCACTAGTTGAGGAACCTTCTGATTGAAGCTTGTTATGTGAATTCTTTAAGAGAGAGTGGCTTGCTTGTAAGGCTAAAGAACCCACTGGAAACTTGTGGATTCATGAACCTATTAAATTTGGGAAGAATCACCAAGGTTATTGTGAGGGCTAAAAAATCACTAGGAGTTGCATTGGGGCTAAATCTTTGGTGCTTGATTCACTAAGGAACCACCTAGGAAAGTGATTTATTTACCCATTAACAAGTTACCATTGAAGAGCCTTCCTCATAACAGACCCTCTTCACTTAAAAGTGAGTTATAGTTCTCTCCATTGTGAAATGTTGCCATTACTGTATGTATGCTTGAACTGTATGATTTATAAAGATTTTAGTTGGTGGATGAAGGCAACAAGGGCCTTGTGACATCCTATTTCAATTGTGTTGGTGGGATAAAAATACTCAAAAGCACTGCACCTCAAGCTTTGGAACTGATCCAAAATTAAAAAAATAAAGGTTTCATGAAATGATTTGTAAGCTAGTTTATGTCTTTTAGGCAATGGGTTGTGATTGGAAAAGCACACAAACTAGAGTAAATTTTGCAGAATTTTAAATGTTAAAATGGACAATAAGAAGCATCAAAACATATCAAATTGGTGATGAAGTTCACCCCTGTTAGGCTATGCCTTCGGGTCCAACTTCCAATGGTGTCCTTTTTTATTATGTGCTCAAATGCTCAAATATATAAACATACAAGTCTCAATTTGCAAAAATAACATTGCGATTGTGTCCAGAATGCCCGACTTCCTCTAAAAAAAAATTAATTGTTACGAAAATACACTTCCTTTGCAAACAATTGGCAACAAAATGGTCTATCTATTATGTAACACCCTCCTCCCACATTTACCCAAGTTAACTGGTCCACTAGGGTAAACATGTGACGAAGAGTTACTATGATATGATTCAACTCCCCATGTATAGTTAAGGAAGTAGAAACACCAAGATAAGACTAGTCTAACCTTCCTCGGGAGATTCAAAACCTTCAGGATCCAACCAACCCCTCCAGGTGTCCAACCCCTCAGCCAACTTGATGTTTTGCTAAACTATACCCCCAGTCACTCCCATGAAAAGCCATCCATGTGACTAGGACCCTCCAATCGCTCCCACAACAAGGAATCCATGCGACTATGGCCCCTTTCAAGAAGTCTTGTGCCAACGACCCTAGATTCTGAGCCACTTTTTTAGGTCCAAGACTCAGGCCTCTTCCCAGAACTTGATGAAACTCTCAGAAATAATAAATAACAAGATGACAAGGCCTCTCATGTAAAAATTGAACAAGGACATGACTTGACAAGGCCTATCCATAACATACATTCTCTCAAACACATCATGAACATGTAATCTATAGGCCATATAAACACATCTAAGCATAGGAACTTCATACTTATATGAGAATCATCAAGAAGGTCTAATGCCCTCTCAAAATAGTTGTATTATCATATATTAGGTCACACATTCATTAAAATTTCATTTACTAGTCAAAACAAGATGACAACCATAACTCAAGTCTGTCATAAGCCATGCTTATAACTAGCCTATAATCAATAGAATAAAAATGATAAAAACCCATTATAACCACATAATAACAAACATATTTACACACAATAAACAAGAGGAAAAGAGCTCTTATTAACACATGCGTAATGAAACCAGGTCAGGGACTTCCATGTACCACCTGACCGCATATTGGGTTGAACTAAATATTTCTTTCAGTCAATCACCCCTGTGCCATATTCCAAGCATGAATGTGGGACTTACAACTAAACAACTAGGTCTTCCTCAGGATTTACCACAATCCACCAAGGGATTCCTAGGCCTAATCCCTCATCTACACAACTAGGCTTTACTGCAATTCTACTAAGGGATTCCTAGGAAAAAACAAGAAACACACTACCAGGCTTTACTTCAATCCCACCACATACTGGTCCAGGGATCACTAGGCATATACAAGCATGGATACCTTTAGATCTCTCCACTTAAACTGTGAGGAATTTGTCCATCTCCACCCTCTAAGATTTACTGTATATCCCGCCATTCACCAGTCAAGGATTCCTAGGCCCAACAAGGTTATACACAATCAAGATTTACTGCAATCCCACCTTCACCGGTCCACGGATTCCTAGGCCTTGTGTTTCTGCCTGAGACCACCCCACTGAGTTTCGAAACCATTTGGCAATCCAACTCAATCAAGTAAGAGACACCCCATTACGCCATGGCTATCTAGAAATAGCAAGGAAAGGTTGAAAACCACTATCACACCTGGAAAAACCCATGCCAATGACAACAAGAGAAACAAAAACACACATGCATGTACCATGCATGTCAAAACTAGCAAGGAAATCATACATGCAACTTGAGACTTGTAAGTAATCTCATTGTAGCCTCTTGATCCCACTTTTCCTTGCTTGATATTTTCCCCTTTACTTTCTTGTCGTTACTTTGCCTCCCTTCCTCCAATGCTAGAGTGCTCCAAGAATACTCTAAGTGTTCAAGAGTATGAGAGAGTACATAGAATTGAGAGAGATCTCCAAAACTGAACTAACAAAATGTTGTAAATTGATCCTTAGAATCTTTTTTATTAGTCAAGCCTCTATTTTCTTCATTTCCCCCTATTTTTCCTTTAATTTCCTCCTCATGCAAATATGTGTCCTTTCACATTCTTTTTCTCCTCATTTCCTTTATTTTCATGAAAAAAATGCCAATGAATGCCTCTTTGCCTTTCCAAAGTCTTTTCCATTACCTTTGCCAATTTCCTTTAGCCATAATAAACCAAATGAACACCCACACTAGGATGTTCTTCCCAACAATTAGCTTGGAATATGTGTTCCCTGAACTTGGTCTTATTTTTCCTTTATTAAATTTATTACATGAATTTTTAGCCCAGGGTTGTTACAAACCCCTCCCCCTTAGGAGAACACCTCTGTTGGTGTTCAATGACACCTACAACCAGCAAGACCACTAAAAATCAAGACATACTACCTATGGAGCTTTATAACTTAGCTCGATGAAGTATTTACAATGATAAACCTCCTTAAAAGCAAGCCAACATGAAACACATAATAACATGACAACCATACAACTTATTGGAGCTTTATAACACATCTTATTGTGAGATTTACATCAATATACATATATTCATATACCAAAACTTCTTTGCCTCAATCGGAAAACAAGGAAGAATACATAACCCACATCTGATTAACCATATCCCATGTAGCTTCATGGAGCCCAAAGTGCTTCGAATGCACTTTAACCTACTCGATTGCTTGATTCTGGAGCATGAGCATATTTCTTTGCAAAATACACTAAGGTTCCAGTTGGAATTCTCCTTTTGGCTCCACCTACAATATAGACCATTCAATAACATGATCAACATGCTTTACATATCTTTTAAGCAAGGAAACATGGAAAACATCATGGACTTTCACTTTCAGAGCAGTGAAAGTTTGTAGACGATTGGTCCAATCCTCTTAAGGATCTAAAAAAACTCACAAAAATTGGGTGCCAACTTGACACATGACCTAATCCTGAAGGATATCTTCTTGGGCTTGATGCACAAATACACATGTTCCCCAACCTGAAATTCCTTAAATAACATATTCTGATATGCATAACTTTTTTACCTGCCCTATGTTGAATTTAGATTCTTCTTGATAACTTATATTTCATGTTCCATCTCTGCCAACATGTTCGGTCCTATCAATACCCTGCTTACTCGATCACTCCAACTGACGAGTATTGCAACTCTGTCCATATAGCACCTCAAACAAACTCATCCTAAGTGACTCCTGATACCCATTGTTGTAAGAATATTCCCACTTCCATTGTTGATGCATCACATACATCCTCAACATGTCCTCCACTATTATGTTGATTGTCTCTATCTTTCCATATGTTTGTGGATGATAAGTTGTATTGAAGGCCAACTCTGTACCCAAATCTACAAATAACTCTGTCCACAACCTAGAAGTGAACTTGGCATCCTTGTCTGACACAATATTCTTTAGAATACCATGCAACCTCACTACATCTTCGATGAAGACCTATGCTACATCATTAGCTGAATAAATAGACTTCACTGGAATGACGTGTGCTACCTTTATTAACCTATCCACAAAAACCATGATAAAATAATGTTATCTAGATGTCCTCATAAAAATTGTAATGAAATCCATGGATATGACCTCCTATTTCCACTTTGGAATCAAAATCGGCTGTAGTAACCCACCTGGATGCTTACACTCTGATTTTACCTCTTGACAATCCAAGCATCTAGCCACAAAATCTCCCACTTCCTTCTTCAAATTCAGACAATAATAGAACTTATTCACCACTTTTAACATCTTCTAATATCTTGGGTAACTTGAATATGGTTTAACATGAAATTCTCTCAGGATAAGGATTTTGAGCTTACTATTGTCTGACACATAGATCTTGTCCCTAAATATGACCAAACCATCTGTTGTGAGATGATAATCCACATCTTGATCACATGTACCCTGATATAACATGTGCATAAGCTCCTTATACCTTCCATCCTATTTTCCTGCTTGTAAGATCTGATCATGTAGATCTTTCCCATAAGAACTCATAATTTCTATATGATTCACCTGCACTCTTCTCCTAAGAGCATATGCAACCATGTTTTCCTTTCCCTTAGTATACTTGATCTCAAAATCAAACTCACTAATCGTGGCCAACCATCTAGCTTACCTAAAATTCAGATTCAGTTGGTCAAACAAGTATCTCAATCCACTATGATCACTCATCAATACAAACCTTCTGCGAAGAAGATAATTCTTTCACATCTTCAATGCGTGGATTATTGCTGCCAACTCAAGGGTATGTGTAACATAATTATTCTCATGCTCATTCATTTTCCTTTATTCGTAACATACCACCTGCCCCTTTTGCATAATGAATCCATGAATCCCTCTCTTGTAAGCATCGACACACACCAATTATTTATTCGGATCTGCAATCTTGAGAACTCATGCATTTCTCAATAATTGCTTCAACTGCTCAAAACTTTTTAGACATTCCTCTGTGCACTCAAATTTATTACCTTTCCTTTGCAATGATGTGATGGGATAGGAAATGCATGAGAAGTTCCTAATCAACCTTCTATAATAACCTACTAACCCCATGAATGACCTTACCTCATCCACACTCCTAGGAGCTTTCCATTCCATGATAACTCTTATATTTTCTGGATCCACTGCTATGCCTTCCTTGGAAACTACATGCCCTAAGTAATGTACCTCTATTTGGAAGAAGCTTCATTTATTAAGATTGGCATACAATTGATGTTCCCATAGCAATATCAACACCATTGCTAAGTGTTCAAGATGCTCTTCCTTTGTAGCATAAAATATATATATATTTACAAATACCCATGTGTAAATTTATATTAAAGCCTTTAAGCTATCAACCCTTCTTGTTTCAGCATAGCTTTTATGATTTGAATGTACAATGAGGACCCGACTTTTATACCTCAGCAGGTGACCTTTCGTGAATGAGCATATCTTTTAGACATGCCTTTTCACTTAATTTTAATGACTAATTAACCTAAATAATATTTAATTATTTAATATTAATATTTATTTTATTTAGCTAATTGTTATGAATTATATCCATATCATAGCTCTCTTCTTCGGAAGCTTTGTCCTCAAAGCTTTTAACCACATAGGGTTTTCGTCACTTGGTGTATGTCGTCTCGAATGCATATAATTTGGCCATCCTCCTTCTCTTATAGCTCATCGTAAAATTTTATTTCTTTTTTACTAAGTAATAATTTTTATATATATATATATATTTAATATTATATATATTTCTAAATAATTTTATTTTTATTTTTTTTAATATGTTCTATTTTTTCGCTGATTTTTTTTGATAATAAATTAAATTAGATTGATTATATATATATATATATATATAAGTTTTATGTAATAACAACCCATTGGGCTTTGGATTGACGATGAATGGGTGCGATGTTAAGGCACTCCTTGCGATAGGTCACCGGTTCAAATCCCCCGTGGGTACTTAGGTTAGTCTTAACTAGAAAAAAAAAGTTCTATGTAATAACTTTTATATATATATATACCCATTAACAATTGTATGTTAGTTATTTGGCCATACGTGGCGATGTTCACTGGAGACAGTTTTGAAGAAGAAAATGCACTCACAACTCCATGGTTTCCACCAGCAAAGAATGCAAGCAAGGGCCGCTCTAGAGTAGATTACCAAGCAAGCCAGTCATCCAACCTCGTCCCAAATTTATCTTCGGAAGTGTTACATCTTTTTGTGAGATTGAATCCTTCTAAAAACTGTATTCATATGCACCAATAAACCTGTAAAACTCATCGAGTAGCGATGGAGGCATCCTCGCCAACTCCTTCCAACACCAAGAGGAACCTCCCTCATTTTTCTTCTCCAACTCCCACAAAATCACACTTTGTAAACCAATAATGCTTCCATTCGCTTGGGGTTGCTGAAATATTCCTGACAAAAGTAGAACCCGTGATTGGCAAATGAACAAGTAAGATAAATGGGCCAATCGAGATGGCTGGATGCCTGGATCAGGAAATGGAACGAAAAATGAGGTGCCATCTCGCACGTGGAAAGCTATCACGCCTTTACTGATTTGAGGTTGCTTCTGGCAGTAGAGGAAACCATGTAAATATGTAAATGTTTCTATGTTCTTAGAATGATACTGACAATACAAGCGCAATAGGTTAATTTGTTTCCAAATCTTCAAACACTGCTTTTGGGTTGTCACAGTTTTGGGTAGAGATTTACCCAATACATCCAAATATAGCTCCATCTCTTGCGCTTCCAGAATTTTTGTATAGTCTTCAATTATTTCGAGCTTCAAACCTCTACACGCAGGAAAAATTTTAATATAGTCTTCCATTTTTGGCCTTAATTCTCTTTGGGAAATTGCACTTTTTGCACTTAACCATTGTTCAATAATGGGTTTTGTGCATGACATTTGGTTTCCCAAATGGTTTCTAGGGTCTTATTATTATACAGTCGCTGCGTGGCATCTTGGTCAACCGGTAATCAGATGGGATTGTAAGCAAACTGATGGCTAATAGCATTCTTATATTCCTCTCATATTCCATCTCAAATTCATTGCGTTCTAATGAATGATCAACTCCAGTCTCAATTTCATTGTTCTTTGACGAATACTCACCTCCCACCATTTCCATCTCAATTTCATTGCTCTCCAATGAATGATCAGCTCAGCATGATGAAGAAGCCAACACGTCTTTTCATGAAGTGCTAAACCATGACAAGAATTAAGTCCGAAGGAAAATGGTACAGTTGGAAAATATACAGCGTAGTCGTTTTCGAATTTTGTTTTAATTATTATATGTTTTAAAGTTTTGTTTAATTATTATATAATTAGGAAATGGTACATTTGGAAAATATACAGCGTAATTGTTTTGGAATTTTTTTTTATTATTATTTGTTTTGGAATTTTGTCTGATTATTATATGTTTGGAATTTTTATCTAATTAATATATGTTTTAGAATTATATATTTAAAAATTATATTTTTTATAATTATTTTTAAAAATAATTTAATTTTTATTATTCAAATTTATTTTTATTACATATATAAATAATCCATAATTTAAATTTCTTATTCTAACAGATCTCTACCCAATTATATATATATATATATATATATATATATATTCCAAAAAAAACTAACAAATAATCTAATGCTGACTTTATAATGATATCACATTTCAACTATATACAACTTTTTTTTAATACCTATTTTGAATTCGGTATTTTGGAATTTTTTTCTCTAATAAAGCTGTAAATAATTTATAATTTAAATTTATTATTCTAACAGATCTTTATCCAATTATATATATATTCCAAAAAGAATAACAAATAAACTAATGTTCAATTTTATAATGATATTACATTTCAACTATATAATTAATTTTGTAGTGATTTGGTAGTGGACTTTAATTCAGAGCCCAATACCGATAAAAAAAATTAAAATAGAATCTTAATTTGTGTTATTTAAATTGATTTTTCATTCTATATAGATTCAATAGCATAAAAACTATAAAACCCATTTAAAAAACTTCCAAAAACTTCTTTTCGATATTTTAATGAATACTAGAAAACTCTGTGAACAAGAAACTATTATTACCACATTGGTTGGATTTATTTTCAAGGTTGGTTGACTCTTCTAATTATGTTGTCGATGATTTAAATATTTCAACGCATAAATGTTTTCGTGTTCATTACACCATGAGCCTATGTTTGTGCGTTGACCGTGTTTGAGTGTGTTATGTCACTCAGGGTAAGTGATGTTCAGTGTGTCATGCTCCTCGGAGCGGGTATGAGATGTTGGAAATTTCGAAGTCCATTGGGAAATGTCACTCGTATGAGATGTGGGAAATTTAAAGTCCACTCGGAAATGACACTAATAAATGGTGAAGGTTTATTTTTGCTGCTTTATTATTATGTTAATTCTGTTTAAAATTTGGGGTGAGTTGAAATCATAAATGTGAATTTTAAAATTGGTATATTTTTAATATTGTAAAGTTAAGATATATGAGAATATTATGGAGTTGTTTTTAGTATGATTTTTTGGACTTTCAGGTGTTGGAATCTAGTGGAAAAAATTGAGGTGAAATTTTGATTTGTGTTATTTAAATTAGTTTTTCATTGTATATATGGATTCAACACCTTGAAAAACCTTTAGGGCACATCAATTGTGCAAGCGTTACCCATAAAGTTTGTGATTTCAATAAATTCCTGCTAGATTTTAGAGAAATTAGACTAGAAAAACCCTTCAGAAAAGCTTCCAAAAAGTCTCACTAAAAACAACTTGAAATATTGTTGCTAAGCTTAAGATTCTTGAGAGTTGGTCTCAAGAGATTAAATGCAATATCGGAGTTAAGCAAGGATGTCCTTTATTCCCTACTCTTTTTGGCATTTACATTGATAAGCTAGAGGAGTGTTTAGAAGCTGCATGATGTGATGGACCCAAAGTCACTTGCATAGTCATTGCTCTTCTTCATTATGCGGGCGATATCATTCTTCTTGCTAGAAGCCATGATAATCTCGACAAACAACTTAAAGTGCTCCAAGATAATTGCTCCAACATGGGTATGAATGTTAACACTGACATGACTAAAGTCATGATAATTAAATCCAAGAGGATCAACTATGATAATTTCATTTATGTTAATAATTACTTAGAGAAAGTTTCCTCATACAAATACTTAGGTATTGACATTCACCATCTACTCAACTAGAACTATAGCAAAGAATTATATGAGGATGGAAAGTTTATTATGAGCTTGAAAACAATTGTCAATCAACTGACCTTGGGGTTTGGAGTAAAAAAAAGTTCCTCTTTGAGACTCTTATCGCCCTTACTATTTTATATGGATGTGAGGTTTGTGGTTGCAGTATAACTATATATCTAGAAAATCTTCGAGAAAGATTAAGATGATCCAAAAGAAATTTATAATCTACAACCTCAAGATTAAAGGAAATACTCCCTACCCTATTCTCTTTATTGAAGCTAGCCTCTCCCCCATTGAAAGCATGGCTATGTGTAAGTATTTGATGTACAAGAAGAAGTTGAACATGGAAGCCAAGGCACTCCCCAAAGTTGCCTCAAACTCTAGTCAAAACCGCCACCTTCGGCTCAAGCGAGGCTAGCATAAAGATGCCCAGTTCTGGCTTGACCAATAGGTGATAAAGGAGGAGATCATCTTGAAGAATAAATATGATATTAAAAACATTATTACCTCCAAATTTAAGGATAAGTTGTGGGAGGATAAAGAGTTAGAGGGAAAATGGATGTTAAGATACTATAAGGAAGTATTAACCTCACTCTTGCTTATTAGAATTATCTTTACTAGTGCTAAGAAGAAAAATGAACATTGCAAAGATAAGAACTAATTAGATAATGAGCTTCGTAGTGAAACCAGGCATTGATCTATTCCCAGAACATCTTGGGACTAAAGAATCTCCCCCCTTTGTGATACTAAGAGTGTTGAAGGTGAAAAGGACTTTCTCTTCAATTGTCTGACCCTTACTCACATCCATTATCATTTTCAAAACATTTGTTGCACTACTAACCTTCATGACTTGTTAAGTCAACAAAACTATAGTCATCTCGGAATGCTTCTCTCACATATTTTTTATCATAGAAATAATATATTATAAAATCTTAGTTAATTGCTTACCTTCTTAAGGTCTGATACACAATATTGGTCTTTGTGGATGTTAACCACTAGAGAAATTTTGAGGTCTAAAATAAGCCTCTAAACAAAAATTTACAAGTACCAAAATAAACTTTATAAGAATCAATAGGATTCAAGATGATTATGTCAATCACGAGGGATGATTCGGCATTTTTGGAATAAAAAGTTAAAAAGATTAAAAAAAAAACTACTTTTTCAACTTATCTCTTTATGGTTTTACTCAAATTTCAAGCGGGAGCACTCGTTGGATGAATAATTTAATTCCTCATCCAAGGAGTACCCATGTTGCATAGTTTCGATGGACCTTAATACACAAAAAATGAGAAATACATGTAAAATGTGATTGCAAACATGTTTTTTTCATGTATTTCTCATTTTTTGTGTAGTAGAGTCCATCTGAAGTATGCAACATATGTACTTTTTGGATGAGAAATTAAAATATGCATCCAACAAGTGCTCCAATACTACATTTGAGTAAATCCTTAAGGAGATAAGTTGAAAGTACGAATTGAAAAAATAGTTTTTTCTTTTTTCCCTCTAAAATATGATGATGTAATTTAATCTAATTTTATTATTTCCGCCATTATTTTATAATATTCCTTACGAGGTCCCTTTTAGACCTTAAAATTTCTCTAATACATCACCACCATCATCATCTTAATAATTAAAATTTTTAAAACTAGATATA
>APFE031526158.1:0-13781 GCA_000404065.3 Pinus taeda | reverse complement strand
ATATATATAAATATATAAATATTAATATTATTATTCCCAATATTTATTATTATATTAGTAGAAATCAGTTAAATTAGGTAAAAAATAAAATAGATTAATAGTTTATTTATTTATTTAAGTTCCTAAAAATAATTATATATAAAACCCTTTAACCATAATATTAATTACTATCCTTCTGGACCAAAGATAAATTAGGTAAAAAATTCCTTATTTACTTCAGGTTAGTTTAAAATTAATTTTGTTACAATGATTTAATTTATAAATATAACAACCATCAAAGTTCGCTATATTCAATAATAATAAATATTAATATATACAATGTATATACTAGCAACATAAATGTAATAAAAAATTAAATTAAATACGTACAACGCTAACAATATATACTATATACATAATATATATCTAATAATAGCTAAACTCCTTAATATTTATTATATAAATTAAGGAAATGAGCGCGAATAAATAACCCCTAAAAGAATTTAACCTAAAAACCTTAATAATACTTATATACCAATAAGAAATAAATAATGAAAATATATAATATATAAAAGTAATGCATAGAGGTAACAAAAAGTAACCATTATGCATTAATAATAGAGATAATATACCAATATATCATCACATTGCATAGTAATTAAACTATTAACTTATTAAATAAAATATATATGAACACATAATCCTAATAAATAGGAATTAAGGTAAATTAGGTAAAATTATTATTTAAATAAAATAAAACAAAATATAATATATAAAGTATTATAAAACAAAAATCAACCCCTATTTATTTAAGGGTTGCTTAAAATTAATTTTAATTTTATTACAAAATCTAAGTATATAAATATAACTACAATCAATGGAGAAAAGTCAAAAGCGGAGAAAGGAGTTCATATATAATAGAATATTAATATATACTAATGTATAATAATACAACATAATGTATAGTAAAAAATCAATAATAAGAACACACTATATATTAAAATCACTAATAGTAATATATGTATACTACATAGGGTCCTATTTCATACTAACCATATATACTAGTATACATAATGTAATCAATATACCTACGTTATACATTACTTTAATATTTAATATTATATTTAAGGAATTAGGTGAATAAAAACCTTAAAGAATGAGCCTAAAACCTTAATAATACTTACATGTATAATAAAATTATATAAAAATAATGCATAGAGGTAACAAAAAGTAACCATTATGAATTGATAACAAAAATATATAAGTCTAAATAATATATGGTCGCATTGCATAGTAATTAAACTATTAACTCAGTAAATAAAATATATATGAACACATAATTCTAACTATTTATAATAAATAAGAATTAAGGTAAATTAGGTAAAATTACTATTTAAATAAAATAAAACAATCTATAATATATCAAGTACCATAAATCAAAATTAATACATAATATGAATATTATAATAATAGTAAAATATAAATAAATAAATAAAAATAACACCAAAAATATTCAATAAAAACACCTCGATCAAGACGGAAAGGGAAGACAGGAAGGGGACAGAAACGGAAAAAAAAAGGAAACTAGGATGAAAGGGCAGAGATCCAAGATCTACTAGCCATCGTCTCTGTTGAGATTGACCGGCCTTCTTTCGATTTCAATGGCTTCCGTGAATTTGTGATGATGGAACTGAGCCACCTTGGGAATAATAATATTAATTAGAATATTAATAAGGTAGTAAGGTCCTTGGGTCAAAATTAGACGTTAATTGGTTTTCGCTGTTGGAATCTCTGATCGAACTATTTAAAGTGCTAAATTAGATCTGTCTCAACTTGTCCTCACGATGAACCACACTAGTTGGTTCGAAACGCGTCGGCAAATGTCTTACCTAATGTGATTTACACCGAAATCTTCTTATAACTATAATGGATCACAAAAGCCTCAATTCTACAATTATTTTATTTGTTAATTATTATATATTATTTTATTATTGTTTTTGTTTTTGTTTATTATATTTTTTATTATATATTATGTTTATGTGATTGTTTATTTATTATATTATTGTTTATGTATTATCATTATTTATTTTGTGTTATATTATTTTTTATTTTAATTATTCATGTAATTATATATTTTTTTTATTATTATTATTTTATTTTTTTTTTGTTATTATTTTATGTGTTACCATTCATATTATTTACTTTATATTATTATGTTATTGATTTTTGTTATTGATTATTATATATTTTTATAGATATTTATATTTATTTTATTTTATTTATTTTTTATTTATTTATTATTATTATTATTATTATTTTATGAAATGTTATATAAGTGTGATACTTGTTATAAATTAGTTAGAAAGTGATGGATTAATTAATGTTTTTTTATTCTATTTAATAAGGGTTTCCAGGTGCTGCTTAATTTAAGACTATCATCCCTGTTCATGTTATTGGAGGATTTCTCAATTTCAATTGCCTCTTTCACCCTAATTTTTAAATAATGGTCTTCCCTATGGACTAATTTTGCTTGTTCCATGCAGATATAATGTGAGGTGAAATATGTGTGCTCTACTAGACCTGATTTTTTGACCTATTTCTTGCAATATCTTTTTTTTTTTTTTTTGTAAGTCAGAAAATTATATTATATAGCAAAATATAGTACAAAAAATCTGCTGTGGCAGATCGAGAGCAGGGAAGAACATACAACCATGACTAAATTCCTACTTAGAAAGTTCAGGAAGAGAAAACTGCCTGAAGCACACCACGCAGGGTGGCTCGAGCTGAACTTATTCGTATAATCCGATACTGCCGAGACATTACAATTCGTGACATTGACATAGATATACCTAGGCCGAAACATAGAAAATGCCGAAGAGAACAGAAGAAAAGGACCCAACACTAGATGAACTTTCCCATTTGACTGATGGTATCCAGACCCATCTGTCTCATGTGAATGTTCATTCTCGCTTGCATGGCCGCCATCGAATCATCTTCCTGCATCGATGCTGTGGTAGGTTGCGGGGTACCAGGAGCATGGTTGGTTGTATCTTTCAGCAGCTTTATGAGCAGAGTAAGCTTGCGGTCGACGGTATGAATGGCTTCCTGCACCTTGGTGATACGGTTGTCCAGCGAATTGTTGTAGTCAATGATTTTGGCCATCTGTGCCTCCGTAAGGTTCACTTCGGTGACGACGTTCTGCCTCTCCTTTTCAATTGACTCCAGCGCTTTGGCTATGAGCGTTTTGGTGCGCTAGCTCTCCGCCTTGGTTCTTACATACTGTGTGGCCCTTTTAGAAGGGGTCCCCGGATCCTTCATCCAGTCCACCTTCGCAACAATTTCCTCCTTCGTTCGCCCTTCTTCTGCCTGCTTGACCTTGGCCTCCAGCTCCGCAACCTTGCGCTTGGACCTAGCTGTAGCTCGGGTTTCATACCCTCTCTGCGCCTCAAGGAGGTTCTGATTAGCCGCAGCACATCAGCTACCACCTGCATCCATAATTGTTTCTCTATGCTCTTTCCAGCTAATGCAGATATCGATCACAGACTCGTTCTTTGCCCTATTAGGAAAGGTTGTGGGAAACACAGGGTAGAGACTCCTTGCTTTATAGCTTCTTCGTGTGTGAACCTGCCTGAGAATGGCCTTTGTCCCGCCCAAGGTGGGGGTAGAGATGCAATAAATTAGAATGAGGTTCACACAAGCGGGATCGTTGTAGGCCGAAACAGAGATGGAGTGGCTGCTCATGATTCAATTAGCCTTATGCCAAGTGTGCTGCACGGTAAATCGGTTGCTGTGGTTGTTGGATGTCTCAGACATTCTCTGTTTACCAGCATGACGGTTACTCATGTGCTGAGCCTCGATCCACCCTGCCTCTTTAGGGTTTAACATAAATGTTATTGATGCCTTTCCATACGGATTCCTGCCAAGTGTCCTGATTTGGATGGTGCTGATGCAGTAGGTTCTGTGGCTTGATCTGTAATGATCGAGCATCGTGCTAGCCTGTCGTCGCCGGAAGATCCACCGTCCAAGTAGTCCTGTCATTCCCTTGCTATGGTAATGATTACTGCTGATACCGGTAATCTCCACATTTCGGTGCCTGATCCTAGAGCTGTCACCCATTAGGATGAGTCGGCTTGATTTGTGTCCTTCTCTGCCAGCTGTGCACATGTCACCTTGAGGATTGGGCAAACTACGCCCTGCCAACAGCTGTTCGTAATAAGGTGCGGGTTGTCAGCACCGTGGTTTGCCAAGAAGTCAGCCAATCCATTCGCTTTCCTTCTGACTGATTGGAAAACTATGCCTCTCAATTCCACTAACAATTCCGCTATACCTTCAGTGGCCTTTGCCAGCCTCCAATGTTTGGTTACCTTACTGGTGTGTGTTCCTGCTTGAAGGCGTTTGGCCGCTGAGATAGCCAAAGAAGAGTCCCCCTCCACTATTACATTTCCTTGTCTGATGGTTCTGAGAATCTTTAAACCTTGCTCCAGCGCAGCAAACTCTGCTTCATTGTTTGTGCATTCCCCCAGCGACCTGCAATAAATGTGGACTATGTCTCCATTATGATTTCGGATGGCGCCTCTGATTCCTGCTATACCTGGGTTGCCCCTCGAAGCTCCATCAAAGTTCAATTTGAGGCAACCCTCTGGTGGCTGTTGCCATGTGTGAAGTTGCGGAGAGGGATGAGCTCTGTTTCCCCCCGAAGGTGGATTGTTGGAGGCTTCCAATTGAAATTTCTTTAATATGCGTAAGTCCTGTCCCATGGGTTTTTCATTTGAGTCTGCTTTACATTTTGCCTGTACTAGCTGTCTGATATTAATAGTTATGGAATCTTTTGCAAATTCTATGTTTCTTACTTCTTCTGTGAAGATTCTTTGATTCCTCTCTTTCCATATTGTCCATGTTATGAATCCCGGGGTGCATTTCCATATACTGTCCACTCTTCGAATTCTAGAAAAGTTCCTTCTCCAGTCGGTGATAGTATCCTGAATGGAGTCCCTGTTCCGATCAAAATCTTCCAGGATAGCTTCCATCCAGAGCCATAGCTGGGATGCCCACTCACAGGAGTTGAAAAGGTGATTCATTGTTTCCTCTTCCTTCAGGCACATAGGGCACCTAGATGGTCCCCGAAATCCTTTTCTCAGGAGGTTTTCCCACGTTAGTGTTTTCTTCTGCATAAGAAGCCAAAGAAAAGTTCTAATTTTCGGCCATTGAAAACTGTCCCAAACTTTGTCGACCCAGGGCATAATATCAGGATGTTCTTCTCTCTCTATGATGCTCCTTGCTTCTTTAAGAGAGAACTCCCCATTGCCTTTCGGTCCCCATCTGAGCTTGTCATTTTCAGCAGCTATTCGAATTTTTCTCTTGAGGATTTGTTGGTTTAAAATTTGGATGGAATCTTGTATTTCTTCGTTGTGGGCCGGGTTAAAAGCTATCCATTCTCTCCACTCCGAGTCTGCACTGGAGGGGTTCCAGAAATGGTTGACTCTGAAATGGCCCTCATTTTGTGTGAGTTGCTTTAAAGGTCGGAGAAGAGGGGCATCTAAATTCGGGGATTGCTGCCAAGCATCCTCCCAGAATAGTGCTTGAGTGCCATTCCTAATCTCCCAGAAGCTATAATCCTGGACAATACTTCTGTTGGCCTCGGCATGATTCCATATAGGAGATCCGTTGGGGGTTTCCTGCATTCTTATAAGATCTAGATTGGAGCTGTTTGGTCTGTACTTTTCCTTCCATAGAGTGGCCTAAGGAAGGGTTGTGTTCGAGATCCACTTCCACCAAATTTTGGCTCCGTAAGCTCTGTTAACCATTAAGGGATCAACCAGGTTCAGGCCTCCCCTGTTCTTAGGTCTACACAGTTTCTTCCAAGCAACCAACGACCATTTCCTCTTTTCACTATTTCCACTCCATAAGAAAGAGCGATGGATGCTCCTCATTTGATCTAGGATACCTTTCGGAGCAGGTAAAATCGAAAGCATGTACTGGGGGATGGCCTGCAAGATCGCTTTCGTGAGAACTAATCTGCCTACAAAATTCAGGGCCCTGTTGGTCCAGTGTTTGCATTTCCTTTCCATACTGGCAAGGACTTTCTCCCAATGAATCTTTTGCCAAGGTTTAAGGGTTAGGGGGGCGCCTAGATATCTGGAAGGTAAGGAGCCAATTTTAAACCCCAGCAGCCTGGAAAGATGAGATTGGATGGCTTGATGCGTGTTGAAGAAGAAAATGGTTGATTTAGAGAAATTTATCTCCATTCCCGAAGCTTTTCTGAAGAGATGAAGAATGTCTCTATACGCCAGAGCTTCTTTAACTGTTGGGGTACCGTGTAACATGGTATCATCCACAAACTGTTGATGCATGGTGGCAGGACAGGATCTGATAGGCTGTAGACCTTTAATTTGGCCTTCTGCTTTTCTCTTTGCAATTAATCTGCTTAGGCCCTCCATTAGAATGACAAACAAGAAAGGGGATAAAGGGTCCCCCTGTCTTATGCCTCTAGAAGGGCTGAAGAGAACAGAGGGAGCTCCATTGACCAGTATAGAGTATCTAGGAGATTTAATGAGCGCTAAAATCCATTTGATCCATTGTTTGCTGAAACCAAAAGCCTCTAAAACTGCTTCCAGGTAAGCCCAACTTACCTTGTCATAAGCTTTGGACAGATCTAACTGCATGAGCATTCTGGCTTCTTTTCTCGAGTGAAGAGAATGAATCATCTCCTGGGCTAACAAAATGTTGTCTAGAATCTGCCTTCCTTCCACGTAGCCTGACTGTTCTTGCGAGATGATGCCCGAGAGGATCACCTTCAGCCTGTTGGCAATGACTTTTGATATGATCTTGTATATAACATTGCAGAGGGCTATTAGTCTGAACTTTTCCGGAGTGTTAGCCTCCTCTACTTTGGGAACAAGAGCAATGAAGGTCGAGTTAAGAGATTTCAGGATAGTTTTGGATTTTCTTGAGTCTTCCACAATCTCCCAAATGTCTTGCTTTACAATGTTCCTGCAGGCTTTATAGAAGTTGATGGTGAACCCATCCAGCCCAGGAGCTTTGTCATTAGGCATGTTCCTGACTGCTTCATCGACCTCTTCCATGGTGATAGTTTTTCTTAGGGCCCTATTCTTCTCCTCTGTGATTGATTTGGGTATGGCATTAGTTATTTCTTCAATGGCTGCCTCCCTGTTGATCCCTGGTTCTTGCGCTATGCGGCCAAAGTGGTTCGAAAGTAAGGCTGATATCTCATTATGATTTCTGAGGATTTCACCTTCACTATTTTTTAGTTCTAGGATTTTATTGGTACTTTTGTAATCCATGGCCGATCTGTGGAAAAATTTGGTGTTTTCCTCACCTTCCTTTAGCCAAAGAATTCATGATTTCTGCTTCCATAGGGATTCTTCCTGCTTACATCTATTGTGACATTGTTGAGTGAGCTCTTTTCCTTGTTCGCAGGCTTCCTCCTCTCTACAGCCTGCCACCCCGTCCTTGTGAATTTGTTCCAGCTTTTGTTCAATGATTTCTTTTTCCTGAAATATATTTCCAAAAACTGTTTTATTCCAGTCCTTTAATCTCAATTTGATGTTTTTTAGTTTTCTTTGCAGAATGAACATCTTGGATCCTTCTTCATCTAAAGGCTCTGACCACCACTTTTCCACCATGGTGAGGAAGTTAGGGTGTTCTATCCAAAACTTTTCGAATCTGAAGGGTTTGTTCCTGGGGGTTCCTGGAATCTCGACCATGAGAGAGATCGGCCAGTGGTCCGATCCTCCACTTGGAAGTATGTTTGATTCTACGACCATTCCATCTAATAATAAGCTCTCCGAAACTAAGAAATGGTCCAATCTTGAAGATATCAGCCTTTCGCCCCCCCTTCAGTTGTTCCAGGTGAACTGACCATGTTTGGGGTAAACATCCACTAATCTAGCATTATCAATGAATTCTATGAAGAACTCCCCATCCCTGTTAAGCTTCCGGAGCCCTCCTTTTTTCTCCAGGAGGGAGGTGATCATGTTAAAGTCCCCTCCCAAAATGAACTTAGCATTAGGGTGTCTTTCCATGAAGTTGGTTAAAGACTCTAGGAAAATTAGCTTGTCTTCTAACTTCTGAGGACTATAGACATTGATGCACATGAAGGATGAAGAGTTACCTGTAGGTTGCACTTCCATGGCTAAGTAGTTCTTGCTTGCCTCAGCTGTGATGACCTGGTATCTTCTTGTGTCCCAAAAGGTTGCTAAGCCTCCTTTGCGCCCTTTGCTTTCTATCTCTAAGACTTCAAAATTTCTGCCTAATCTGACTCGCAGCTTTTCTATGAGAGCTCTATTGCACTTTGTTTCCTGTAAAAACAACACATCCGGATTGTTTTTTTCCATCTGCCTCTTTAAAAGCCTTTGTTTAGCTTGGCTGTTCATTCCTCTTGCATTCCAAGACACAATCTTCATATTTAACTAATTTTAGGGAAGGACGGGTACTCACTTATCTGCTTAATATTACCTGCGTTGATCAGGATCTCTCCAAGCTCCTGCAGGTGTTCTCCATTTGATTTGCGGCCTCTACGGCGTTTGTGCCTTGATCCACAGGTTTTTCCCAGTGATGCTTTATGGAGTGGGATACCTCCTTTGATGATGCCTAGTTTGTGCTTCTGTTTCTCTATTACTGCCTTCTGCCGTGCTATGAAAAGGTCCTTGACCTTCCTGATCTCTTCCTCCGATATTGCTTCAATCCCGTTGGCTCTCCATCTATCTACGAGCGTTGTTAGGTCTATACCTTCCATGGCTAGGGTATCCTCTAGCTCCAGATCCTCACTCCCCACTTCACTGGTTAACATCTTTGTTTCTTCATCCGTTTCTGTTGTTCTATCATGCATGTGGATTTCATCATTGAGAGTTTCTGCCTCAATGCCTTCCCCTAGAGGTTGTTTCTGTCCTTCTTGCTCTGCCTCCTCATTAGTAGTATTCTTCTTTTCCTCCGAGTCAGTCTCCAGGTCTAGGAACTCAAAGGGGTTACTGAAGAAGGTTTTTCTTGTGTCTCCTTTGGTGTTCCTTCTTCTATTGGCCCGCTGCCTATTCTTTGGTTTGATGAAGTTGTTCTTGTCTTTGTTGTTCTGGGGTTTGTCTTCTTTTGCCTCCTTTCTGTTCAAAGGACAGTCCCTTATCAGATGTCCATGCTCATGGCATTTCCGACATCTGAAGGGTATTTGTTCATAATCTAAAGCTTGAAAATATTCCTCATCCCTGTACTCCAGCCAGACCCCTTCGTGAAGTGCTCCTGACACATCCAGCTCGACACAAATTCTTGCATATGAAGTATATCTTTTCTGCAGGGTTGCCTCTGAAGCTTTGACAAACGTTCCTAGCTTATCCCCTATTTGCTTTAAGGCATTCAAACCCCAGTAATCTATCGGGAGAGAGAAGAGTCTTATCTAGACCGGGACTTGAGTGAAGGATTCCTTTTCCAGGACGAAGTTCGGCTTCCAAGGTCTCATATATAAGCCTGCTGAAGCTAGGAAATAAGGGCCACCCTCGAAAACACTGTCTTTATCTTCTAGACTAGTAAAGACAACAGTGAAGAACCCTCTTGCCCCCAGATGTAATTGCACATCTCCTTTTGGTTTCCACTGTTGTCTTATCCATTGGCATAGAGTCCTCTCAGTTGGCCAGATTCCCATAAATTTGCAAATGATGGCATGTTCAGCCATGTGCTCCCTATAGGTCTGGATTTCCGGGTCAGAGATTGTTACCCATAGACTATCTGTTTTCTTTGGCTTACAAGCACTGCTATTCACCGGGTTTCTGTTGGGGTTCGCGCTGGACTCCCCCTCCTTCTCCGGTTGGTTCTTACTTTTGTCTTTTAGCGCTTTGTCTGCTTGTGGTTCAGCTTCCTCCTTTTCTGAGGGCTGAGACTTTGCAGTGGTTTTGTCTTGGTTGCTTCCTTTGTTCTGCTCCTCTGTATTCCTGACTTCTGCAGAAAATACAATCTTGTCAGACATCATTGGTGTCTTATCCTTTTTGTTTCTACTGTTCAGCATCGCGTTGTTCCGTCCCTCTATTCTGACTCCTTCTTTCATGTTCTGATGTTGTTTCTGCAGGATGACCTGCTTAAAAGTAGGGGTCCCACTGGACCCCTCTGCTCCCATCCAGTCCGACAGCAGTTGCCCCTTTCGAAACAGTGCTGCCAGTCAAGATTTTTGGTGATCCAGGCCTGCTACAGATGCTGCCAAGGAGGCTATTTCTTGCAATATCATTAATGTGGTCTTTTAATCTTATTCCAAAGGATCTCCCTGTTTCACCTATATAAACTTTACTGCAAGAATAGGGAATAAAGTATACTCCTTTGTTATTTTTTGGGTCTAATAAGTCTTTAGCAGATTCAAGCATGTTTCTTAGGGTGATGGGGGGCATGAAGGCAACCATAATGTTATGTTTGGCAAGAACTCTACCAATTTTATGAGTGGTTCCTTTAATATATGGTAAAGAGATTCTAGGGTTTTCAAGAGATTTTCTTTTCTGTTTATTGGATATGGAATTTTTAATTGTTTTTTGGATAATGTGATTTTGATAGCCATTGTTTACAAAGACCTCATGGAGATGGTTAAGTTCTTCCTCTAAATGTTCAGGGTCAGAGATTCTGGAGGCTCTGGTGGCTAGGGTTTTGATGACACCAATTTTTTGTTTCGGATGGTGGTGGGAGTCTAAATGAAGATATCTGTCAGTGTGTATCTATTTTCTGAAGACTTGGTGACTTAGTTTGCCATTTTTCTTGGTAAGGAGGACATCTAAGAAGGGGAGTTGGTTGTCTTTTTCAATTTCAATAGTAAATTTTATGTGTTTAGAAAGGCTGTTTATATGAGCTAAAAATTCCTTAAGTTTGTCCAAACCATGGCACCATTTAGAAAAAATGTCATCTACATAACGTTTCCATTCTTTAGGGGTAAAGGGGAAGGACCTAAGGGCCATATGCTCAAAGTGTTCCATGTATAGATTGGCAATTAATGGAGATAATGGAGAGCCCATTGCAACACCATGTGTTTGCTCATAGATTTTTCCTTTGAAGCTGAAGTATGAAGATTTAAGGCAAATGCCTATAAGTTCTACCATTTCAAGGTCAGTGATATTCTTCAATACTTCTAATGCTTCATCCACTGGAATCATAGTGTAGAGAGACACTACGTCAAAGCTCACCATTAGGTCATTGTCATTAAATTCTAGGTTTCTGATCCATTCAATGAAGGAAGCCAAATCTTTGATGAAAGAGGGAGTGTTACCGGATAAAGGTCTAAGTTTGTTTGTAAGATATTTAGCCAACCAATAAGTAGGGGATCCTATAGTGTTTACTATAGGTCTTAAAGGAACACCCGTTTTATGGATTTTAGGCACTCCATAGATTCTAGGGATAATAGAATTATTAGGGATTAATCTATTCTTAATATTGGTATCAAGAGAGGAGTTTTTAATTTTGTTACTTACTTGGCGAAGGATTTTGCTGCTGGGATCTTTATCCAAAACTCTATAGCAGCCACTATCGTTTAGGTGTTCCTCCATTTTATGATCATAATCTGTTCTATCCATGATAACGGTGGCATTTCCTTTGTTAGCTTTTAAGATTATAATGTTTTTGTTATTCTTGATGTTTTTTAGGGCTATGGTTTCTTCTTTGGATATGTTGCTGGGCGGAGGTCTGGCATTTCTGAGAATTTTGGAAAAATCTTGTCTTATTTCTTCTACTGTATGAGGTGGGTTATCATAAGTAACATTGAAGTCATTATCAAAAACTCTAATCAAAATGCAGCAGAAGAAATAAGACAAGATGTTTCCAAAATTCTCGGAAATGCCAGACCTCCGCCCAGCAACATATCCAAAGAAGAAACCATAGCCCTAAAAAACATCAAGAATAACAAAAACATTATAACTTAAAAGCTAACAAAGGAAATGCCACTGTTATCATGGATAGAACAGATTATGATCATAAAATGGAGGAACACCTAAACAATAGTGGCTGCTATAGAGTTTTGAATAAAGATCCCAGCAACAAAATCCTTCGCCAAGTAAGTAACAAAATTAAAAGCTCCTCTCTTGATACCAATATTAAGAATAGATTAATCCCTAATAATGCTATTATCCCTAGAATCTATGGAGTGCCTAAAATCCATAAAACTGGTGTTCCTTTAAGACCTATAGTAAACACTATAGGATCCCCTACTTATTGGTTGGCTAAATATCTTGCAAACAAACTTAGACATTTATCTGGTAACACTCCCTCTTTCATCAAAGATTCGGCTTCCTTCATTGAATGGATCAAAAACCTAGAATTTAATGACAATGACCTAATGGTGAGGTTTGACGTAGTGTCTCTCTACACTATGATTCCGGTGGATGAAGCATTAGAAGTATTGAAGAATATCACTGACCTTGAAACAATAGAACTTATAGGCATTTTCCTTAAATCTTCATACTTCAACTTCAAAGGAAAAATCTATGAGCAAACACATGGCGTTGCAATGGGCTCTCCATTATCTCCATTAATTGCCAATCTATACATGGAACACTTTGAGCATATGGCCCTTAGGTCCTTCCCCTTTACCCCTGAAGAATGGAAACGTTATGTAGATGACATTTTTGCTAAATGGTGCCACGGTTTGGACAAACTTAAGGAATTTTTAGCTCATATAAACAGCCTTTCTAAACACATTAAATTTACTATTGAAATTGAAAAAGACAACCATCTCCCCTTCTTAGATGTCCTCCTTACCAAGAAAAATGGCAAACTAAGTCACCAAGTCTTCAGAAAATAGACACACACTGACAGATATCTTCATTCAGACTCCCACCACCATCCGAAACAAAAAATTGGTGTCATCAAAACCCTAGCCACCAGAGCCTCCAGAATATCTGACCCTGAACATTTAGAGGAAGAACTTAACCATCTCCATGAGGTCTTTGTAAACAATGGCTATCAAAATCAAATTATCCAAAAAACAATTAAAAATTCCATATCCAATAAACAGAAAAGAAAATCTCTTGAAAACCCTAGAATCTCCTTACCATATATTAAAGGAACCACTGGTAAAATTGGTAGAGTTCTTGCCAAACATAACATTATGGTTGCGTTCATGCCCCCCATCACCCTAAGAAACATGCTTGAATGTGCTAAAGACTTATTAGACCCAAAAAATCACAAAGGAGTATACTCTATTCCCTGTTCTTGCAGTAAAGTTTATATAGGTGAAACAGGGAGATGCTTTGGAATAAGATTAAAAGAACACATTAATGATATTGCAAGAAATAGGTCGGAAAAATCAGGTCTAGCAGAGCACGCATGTTTCACCTCACATTATATCTGCATGGAACAAGCAAAATTAGTCCACAGGGAAGACCATTATTTAAAAAGAAGGGTGAAAGAGGCAATTGAAATTGACAAATCCTCCAATAACATGAACAGGGATGACAGTCTTAAATTAAGCAGCACCTGGATGTAGGATTTTACAGGGTAAGTTCCTCAGACAAAACACCAAAAGGACACCGCTCACAAACAGATCACAGATCAATACACCAATATTTTGACGTGGTTAAAACCCTCAGAGAGGGAAACAGTCCACAGCCTGCGCCAACATGGCTACTACAGGCAATTTATTAATAAAAGAATGAAAATGTACATAAGCTTCTCTCATGCACGGTGAATTTACAAATGACCCTCCATGCACTTTAAATAGAATTCATGGACCAATCGGGTGTCAAGCCACGGATCAAGTGTCGGTAATACCGAGGAGAGAATGAACCATCGGATCACTACATATCGTGACCGTCGGATTGTAAGTTACAAAT
>APFE031526142.1:0-17207 GCA_000404065.3 Pinus taeda | reverse complement strand
GGGGTAGGAGTGGGTGGGTTGCAGGGGTAGGAGTGGGTGTGGAATTTCAAAAGAATGGAGTGTCACGGTGTCCACTTAGTCCTAATTCTAAGGACTATGAGAGCAGCATTGATGAAGAGCGTGATAACGAATTTCAAAAGAATGGAGTGTCAAAGTGTCCACTTAGACCTAATTCTAAGGACTATGATAGCAACAACGTTGAAGATCATGGTGACGAATTTCAAAAGAATGGAGTGTCACGGTGTCCACTTAGTCCTAATTCTAAGGACTATGAAAGCAACATTGATGAAGAGCATGATAACGAATTTCAAAAGAATGGAGTGTTAAAGTGTCCACTTAGTCCTAATTCTAAGGACTATAAGAGCAGCAAAGATGAAGAGCATGATGATGAATTTCAAAAGTATGGAGTGTCACAATGTCCAGTTAGTCCTAATTCTAAGGACTGTGAGAGCAGCAATGATGAAGAGCGGGATGATGAATTTCAAAAGTATGGAGTGTCACGGTGTCCAGTTAGTCCTAATTCTAAGAACTATGAGAGCAGCAGTGATGTACAGCGGGATGATGAATTTCAAAAGTATCGAGTGTCACGGTGTCCAATTAGTCCTAATTCAAAGGACTATGATAGTAGCAGTGATGAGGAGTGGGATGATGAATTTCAAAAGAATGGAGTGTCACGGTGTCCACTTAGTCCTAATTCTAAGGGCTATGAGAGCAATAGTGATGAAGAGCGTGATGATGAATTTCAAAAGAATGGAGTGTCACAATGTCTTCTTAGTCCTAATTCTAAGGACTATGAGAGCAGCAGTGATGAAGGACAGGATGTTGCACTTAGTCTTAATTCCAATGAGTATAAAGGTAGTAGTGATGAAGGACAGGATGATGCACTTAGTCCTAATTCTATGGACTATGAGAGCAGAGCTAAAAATGCACATAAGGAAGAATATCCAATAAACATTAAGTCAAATTTTCCATTGAGTCTGAATTCTAAGGACTATGACAGTAGCACTGAAGAAGGGGAAGATGAAGAATATCCTCCAAGTCAGTACTTTAAAAGCATAGTTGATCATAGTGTGGATAACATTCCTCTTAATGATGATGAAAATCCTTATACAAATGATGATCCAATGATGGAGATGTTGCCAAGAAATATTGTATCGAGGAGTAGGAGCAGACCTTTTCGTGTCAATGCAAGATGCTCTAGTTATACAAGGGGTAGAGGATAATATCTGACGAGAGGAAGTTCTATCAGCGCACTCATTTCAAGTGAATGTTGCCAAAAAGATTGCTTGAAACATATGGATTTGAAATTTGCATTAGAGAGCAAGAAGAGATATTTGTCAATGAATAAAAGCATGCAAAATTCATATTTAGTTGGGTGCACGCAATTTACATTTTCAGGTTATGATTATCATATTAGGACTTTATTTATCTGTAGAAAATATTTCAAAATGTTTCATTCGATTGGGAATTTTCGTCTCTCGAGAATTCAAGAAAATTTGGAAAAGGATCCCACATTTTATTCAGAAGTACGTCATAAAAGACAGTTTGGGCCATTATCAAATACTGGAATGTCATGGATGCAAGATTTCTTTTCAAAGCATGGAAAGTGTATGCCAAATAGAGAGACAATACATATTCCAAATAATTTTTCAAGACGAGAAATTTACAAGAATATGCAGAAGGTGCTGAGGGACATGGACGGTTTATTACATATCAATATTTTGTGAAGGTATGGAAGAAAGAATTCAACAATGTCTGTATTCCTAAGAAGACAAGGATGGGGATTTGCAATACATGTGCTTCTCTTAAATAAAAAAGGGACAAATGTGAAGGGTCGGAAAGAGGTAAGCATTCATAACTTTAACTTTAAAATTTTATATTCATCAAGCATGAAAACATATTTCTTAATGGCTTTCTTTTATGTTGTGTAGATTCAATTGTCAAAGAACTTCAGGAGCATCATGAACAACAAACAAATGAAAGGAAAAAGTTATACAAGCATAAAAAGAAGTGTTATGACAATCCAAATAAATATTTGGGTTTGATAATTGATGGTATGGACCTGAAGAAAACACTTTTACCACATGTTGTTCGCAGACCCAAAAATTTACAGAAGGAAATTTTTATTCATTATCACTTGGTCAATTGTATGGTCTTCAATGGGAAAATGTTGCCAAGGGTGTACTTCACAGCTCCAAATATTCATAATGATGCAAATCTGACCATAACCATAATTCATGATGTGCTTTATCATTGGTCTGGTAATCTTCCTAAAGTTTTGTATCTACAATTGGACAACACTTGCCGTGAAAACAAAAATCAGGTTGTTTTTTGGATATCTAAACATGCTTGTTGAATTGAGAATTTTTCAGAAGGTAAACGTTGGTTTCGTTCTTGTTGGGCACATTCATGACCATATTGATCAGATGTTTAGTCATTTTTCAGTCACATTGAGGAGGAAGGAAGTTGGGAGCTTGCCAACATTAATTGAATGTATTAAGAAATCATACATGCCAAAGCCTACTTTTGATGTGTTGGAAGAAACTGTTGACTTGTGAAGGTTTATTATGGGATCATATGGTGAGAGGAAATGCATTGAACAACTTAATGACATCAGCTTCCAACATCAATTTCGTATCAAAAAAATTGATGGGAAAACACTAATATGGGGCAAGAATTATTCAACTACT
This sequence comes from Pinus taeda, assembly GCA_000404065.3. Taxonomy (NCBI): domain Eukaryota; kingdom Viridiplantae; phylum Streptophyta; class Pinopsida; order Pinales; family Pinaceae; genus Pinus; species Pinus taeda. The sequence goes on along the minus strand of APFE031526142.1, from coordinate 14,517 downwards.
TCAGAATGGGCACCGTCATCAGGTTTGCAATTTTTGAATTTCATTCCAGATCATCCAATATTTGCATCAAAAATATTGTTATTACAATCATTTGGTGAAGTTCATAATGCACGCAAACAAAATAGAGATATAAATTATTCTGATTGCCTAGAAGAAATTAAAAAATGTATTAGATATACATATGAGTAATTTGATATTGCTGATTTAGTTTGGTGGGAGTCATTTTTCAATTATCAAAGTGATATCATTTCAACAACAAATGAAGATATACCTTTGAAAAATCCATTTATTTGGCCACAAAATGTGTCGAATGCACATGAGGAAATAAACATTGTTGAACAACAACAATCTCAAGGTATTATTAATTCTTCACAGGCAGAGGAAAGAGAGATGTATATTATTTCCAAAAGATCTCATGCATAACGTGAAGCCATGGAAGACCTTTATAGGGGTTCAGTACTGAATATTAAGGAGGGTTGCATGATCCCAGTGCTAGCAGATGGAGATCCCAATGGCTATCCATTCCGTGTTGCTAAAGTTATAAAGGTATTTACAGAAAATGAGAATGTTACAAGTGTTGAAGTGCATTGGTATGCCACAAATACACACCCATTCAATGGTGTGTATAAGCCAGAGATGGTAGTTGACAAAAAAAATGGCGGAAAGAGAAAAAGAAAGGGTACGAATATAAATCGTCGCCGCACAGACATATTGAAATTGGAGGATGTTGACATACATGTTTATGACTTCAATTTAACAAAGAGAGGAACTCTTCGCTTCAAGATGATAGAGATTCTGAAAAGCTTGTTACCAGAAGGAACATTGTTGAAATGGGAGTCGGCTGAAACCAGTCGTAGATCTAGAAGAATTTTGAAACCTAAAGTGATGAGCATGCATGTGGACTCAAATGGGGCACTAGTTGATGAAAGAGAAGAATATGGAACATCTTCGTCAGCATCCAATCACTCATCTGAAGATGTGAATTATGATGGTGTGCAAGAAAATATGAGTGATTTTGAATAATTGTGTAAGACAATTTATCTAACTGATGTATGCATCATATCTTGAAATAAAATTTTTGATTTCCATATGGTGTTAAATGAGAAGTTATGAGTCATTTTTATGTTGTTGTATTATATGTCTTAATTACGATAATTTTATTGTTTAGAATATCTACAATGAAACATTAAATTAGATATATAATGTATGTTTCATTCAATATACAAATAATGGCTTTTGAATTCATTTAGTGATGTAATTTGTTCATAATGTCATGGTTTTTTTTTTTATTTTATGGTTGAAAATTTTTCATTTCTTTTGTATCTAGCATGTTATGGTTGAGAACATGTTGAATTTATACTTAGGAAAGAAAAATGTTATTCTACCAAAAACATTAGTGTGTTTTTTTTCCTCATAAACAACTTTGTTATCCACACTAAAAATTTGGTTTTACTAGCATTTTTTTTGTATTTTGAAGATTGATCCTAAAAAAAAAAATCATCGTTCCAATATCATCACTTTTTCATTTTCAAGCTGTATTTTGCACGAAAATTTCATTTTCACTGCCATTTTTAAAACATGTTCAAAATTGTCCCTTAAAAAAACATCGTTCTAGTATGCACACTTTTTGTTTTTAACGATGTTTTTGATGTTTTTTTGACATTTTTTGGTCAGAGTTCCTGTTTTGAGTTTATAGTTCCCGTTTCAAAGTTTACATTGTTATAACTCGTTTTGTCAAAAATTGAATTCGTATGAGAAAGTGATTGTGTTATGATCGCTTTGCTTAATAGGCGAAATTTGCAAAAAAAAAATGCCTAGTCACTGCACAGTCAGTAGTTTGTATTACTAATGTGGCAAGTGACTAGGTAGGCTCAAGGATGGTCAACAACAAACCACACATGGAAAAGTGGCATCATTTCATTGGGTTGCACAGGTGGTGTGTTTAAACAGTTTGATTGGTTTATTTTTGGACCAATGTAAGAATGCAAAGTGGCAATCCCGGAGGCCACCACATGGCACCTCCCAATGGCCTAAGTAGAGTGCAGTTCAACAAAAATTTGGTGGAATTCGGGGTCGAACCCACAACCTCTGACACACAGTCCACATGCCTTAACCGCCTCCACTACCGGGTGATGCTTACCCCATTACTTCACCAATTGTATTTAAAGTTTAACGTGTTTTGAATGGGTGATTAGGAGGTCTAGCGTGCATGCTAGCCCTCCGCATGTGATCGCAACAACAAACATCATAGGCTAGCCCTCCCATGTAAACGCAAAGAGTGCTATCGTAATGGTTGGGTAGGCAATTATGTCAATCTTGCCCCAAACAAACTTGTGACGGTTGATACGATGTTAACTCCACATGTGAACACCACAACGCATTCAAGTTTACAGTTTATTTGATGATTTTGATAAACTCAAAAAAACCGCAGCATGTGTCCAGTTTTACGGGCGGTAAGTTTACGGTTAGCCTAATCCGTGTGATTAGCGCTAAACCATAAATTAAACTCGATTTAACACTAATTAACTGTAGTTTAAAATGGCAGAAGTTTTTGCAGTGCCATGAATTTTGGGCCCGCCTCCACATTTAGCAGGGCTAACTGGAGTCATTCCAAATTTAGAGGAGTTTTTATAGGAAAAGACTATCTAAGTCATAGAGAAGGCATTTTTTTACCAACTGGAGCTCAGGAACAGGTGTTCTTGGGTAATTTGGACATTTTGAACACATTGGTGAAGGTATTAGGACCCATAGAGCTTTGTAAAACAACATTTTTTCCATATTGAGGTAATATAGAGGCTCAAGCCATGGAAGCTGGACCAAGGAGATGTAGCCCAGGAGGGGTGAACTCCTTCATCAAAACATTGTGTTAAAGTGTCTCTTTGATGGTTTGTTGTACTTTGAATGTCTATTGTTCAATATTTTTTTGGAGCTATTTTGCTCATGAATGTCATATTCAACTTAAGGAAATTTACTTGTTTACATACACAAATAACTAAGGAAACCACAATACAAGAAGCAATAAGCAAGAACATGCTTATAAATCTGTAATTGATATTAGCACAACATAAACTAACAACAAAAAATAGATCAAGTTGGTATTATAGCAAGGTTAAATTGCTTGATTGCTTGAGTTTGTGCAATTAGGGTTTTGATGGTTCCAAAATTGTGATGCTTACAAGGTTAAAGTTGCAGAAAGGAGAAGGGAAGCTATTGGTTTCAACTCGTGAGGTAATTCCCAGAAGGAGGAGAGCCACAAGGCCACAATATCCACCACCCAAAGTTCCAATTTTAGCTGCACCTGAAACTCCTCAAGTTTTGCCTTCAACTGAGATTGAAGAGGTACAAACAGTACCAGTTTCTGAGCTTGAATCCATAGTCATTATGTCTAGAGAAAAAGAGCCTAAAGGTCCTTCTTTAGAAGAGGAAGAATTCAAGAAAGCTTTCTTGACTTTAATTGAGATGGTTAAAGTCCTCTATGAAGAGAGGAACACTAGAATGGTTGGAGGGAGTTCTAAACCTCCACATGGAGAAGGAAGCTCAGAGGATAAAAAAGATAAAAAGAAGGATTCAAAAAGGAATGATGGAAAGCCACCTCCATCTCCACCATCCTCATCATCTTCTTCATCATCTTCATCATCTCACACAACATCATCTTCCACTACCACCACTGAAATTGCCCATGCTCATTCAAAAACCCCACAAGGAAAGACTCCCTTACTTAAATTGGACATTAAGTTTGAACTTCCCATGTAAAATGGAGAGGTGAACGCAGAAATGTTGGACAATTGGATTCGATAGTTGGAGGTATACTGCATAATTCAGAACCTTCAAGAAGACGACATAAAAATCTAGATGACTTCACTAAGGCTAGAAGGAGCAACATTAGTTTGGTGGGAAGAAAAGACTCAAGAGGAAATGTGAATCCATGGTAAGATATACATTACTTGGATTGAATTTGTTTCTGCAATTAAAAGAAAGTATTATCCTTTACCTATATGGAAAAATCCATTATGAGTTGGTAGAAGTTTGGGCAGCTCAAAGGCCAAACAATCCAAGATTATACACATGAGTTTAGGAAAAGGGCTTTATTGTTAGGAGTAAATTTTAATTCCCAAGATACACTGCTAAAATATATTAGGGGTTTACATTACTATTTGAAACATACTATCCTTATGTTCAATCCAAAAAATTTAGATGAGGTATGTGTGCAAGCCATGCACCTTGAATCTAGAGGAAAGAGCATTCAGGAAGAGGGTAGTAAGCGGAATCCACTCAAGGGCAAGGAGAAAGAGAAGGGTGGAAAATGGAAGGGAAATAAGAATGCAAGTGTGAAGAAAGAAGGGGAGAAAATCACATGCAAACATTGTTCCAAAGAGGGGCATGATGAAGCCCACTGCTGGAAATTGCATCCTAAATTCAGGCCTAAGAAACAAAACAATAATGGAAAACAAAAGACAATCGCTAGCACACAACATGACCTTGGTTCAGATTCTGGTGATGAGACCAAGATTTCAGCCATGGTTACATAAGGAAAAGAAATTGTTGCAAGCACTAGTTCATCACATAGTCAAAACAACACTCTGAAAGAAGAATCAAGAATAGATTTGTTTCATGTAAGAGTGATTTCAAATCATACAAAGATTGTTGCATTATTTGATAGTGGATCACAATCAAACTTGATTTCAAAAGACTTGGTAAAAAAACTAAAACTTGAAGTTGTACCTCATCATAAGCCATACCCATTGGGTTGGATAGTTAACAATGCAAACTTACAAGTTACAAGGAAGTGTTTATTCAAGTTCACCATTACTAAAAAGTTTATTGATGAAGTTGAGTTAGATGTAGTTCCACTTGACATCTCAGGAATCATTTTGGGTAGTCCTTATTTGTATGATAGGAAAGCAGTATATTATCGCCAAGACAACAAATACATATTGCTCAAGAATGGGGTGGAGTACATAGTGAGAGCCCATCACAAAAAGCTGAACATTTCTTTAGTTAATGCAGGGCAAATGAAGAGACTATTAAATGTAAGTAAAAATGTTGTGCTTCCCAGGCAGCATGGAGGAACTAGGAGCGGGCACAGAAACTGAGATTGGAAGTTTTTAATTAATTTATTGCAGGTGGAACCATGATTGGGCGAAATTCTCAGGAGGGTGAAATTTTTGCAGTGTCCAAATTAGACAAATTTTATGTCGACCTTACACCTCTCAGCGACACGAACCCCATGGCACAGTCAGTTTCCTAATCTGAGCAGCAGAATTGCAGAGGATCCAGAGGAGGGAATCTTTTAGGAATCTAGGGGAATCTAAAAGATTCCTTAAGCCCCAGATTTTCACTTTCTTAGAATTCAAAAATTTGACAGTAGATTTTCACTATTCGATGCCACAAATTTGAAGGTGAATTCAGATTTTTCATTTGTTCATTTCATTTTTTGGTCACTTTTCAAAGTGGAGTGTAGGTGTGAACATTCATGTGCTAGCAACCATTTCCATGAGATTCCACGCCGCGAGATTGATGGTGCGACCAACTTCAACATTTTTACATCCTTTTCTTCAGATGGCCTCAGGATGTGAGGTATATGCAATGTGTTCATGTACTTCTTTTGCTATGAGATGCATTGTGTTGCATTGATCCCTGTTGATGTTTGATGTGGGATCTTGTTTCTTACTTGCGTCATGATTCCTGCTTGATGTGATGCGGAATCATTTGTGGGATGTAATTGTTGTAATGATTCATCATGTTTTATTTGAGATCCCTTTGTCATCATGTGGATGGGATACTCATGTTGTCGCCATGTATGTTTGCATTGAGATCCCTTTTATGCCATGTTGGCGGGATGCTCACTATCATCATGCATGAGTTTATGTCATACTGATAGGAGTCCTTTTGGCTGAGAGTTCCTGTAGCGGAACATTTCTTGGAGCCACTCCTGTGTGAGGGCATTTTCCTTGTATGATAGTGACATCACCTCTTATGTACATCATCACTATTGACAACACTTAATGTAGCAGCCTACACCATCTTGACATCTGGGCTTGAAGACGTAGTCCCTCTTGGACGAACTGCGTTATCAACGGCTTATGTTTTCATGTGTTGATGAATGTCATGTTCCCATTCTTTACAACATGCATATGTATTCATTTATTTTCTTTTAAAAATTTAATCTGGCACATCACGGAAGTAAAAGGTCTTGGAAGGGTCCTTTGTCACACCCGGACCCGGATCACCTTCCCATCTCATTGGATGAAAAGTTAGAAAAAAATGAAAATAAAGAGATTGAATGTCACTCAAGTAGACCGGGAAGAATAACCAAAAAAGAAGTATGCATTGAAAAGACTGAAAAAAAGAAAAGGAGCTTGGACACCAACATACTGTTCCTTGTCAATTAGCAGAACATGGTAGAAAAGGAAACATAAAAGGAGTTGGAGCAACCCCTCCAAAAGGGGAAACCTAATATAAAAGTAAGTAATGCTCGTCATCTCCTGGAACTGGATTCCCATGGTAAGAAATATCAAAAGTACTTTTAACAAAGTCCTTGAATATAAAGCAACAAAGTTTCCACCAAGTACCAAATTATCCTTAATGACAATATCAATTCATAATATAAATTTTACAATTCCTATTCTCTCCATACAACATTATAAAAACTACCCACATCGCACATAACTCAAGGCTCCAATATGATTATTTTATACATACATTTGTTATCCTTCCTTAAAGTAGTGGTGTATGTCTAATTCTTTTTCATAATGGAAAAATGAGAAAAACATATATCCTACCCTTTACAACAATGTATGCAGTATTTACGACAAGATATCTCAAGGATCTCATGAATCTAGAATGCATGTCTAAGAAGCTAGAAACACTATAAATTAAAACAACAAATATAAAAGTACCAACATATAAAACCGCACACCATTGGACAAAGACTTATATTCAGGATATAAATGAACAAAATCCTTCTATACACCACCCTACCCAAGATTTTCCTCACAGATATCCACATTTGAGAACCAATTAATTGGTCTAAACAAACTTTCTTGGCATTGTCACACATGCAACCCTGTATTCTCCTTAGGAAATAGGTTGAATTTCCTCTTATTATTATGCACACGGGATTTTACCCCTACATTACATCACATCTCCATGGAAATACTTTTCAAAGCATTTATTTTCGAACAAAAGGCCCTTTGTACTTGGATTTCTTGCCTCTCAAATTCAACATAATAAAACATAATTATAGCTCACAAACAATATCATATACCAACTATTAGGGTTTCGAAAATCGGCTATAACAATTTATATTGTCCTTGTTAAAAAGTTATAAGGAAAATGGAATCTTTAGTCTATATTGTGGAAATGCACTCCTACAAATGAAGAAAGGGAGATTCAAATTTGCTTAAAATTCTAGCTTTTAGTGTAAAGAATTCTACACACACCACAACAAATATTTGATCTACAAGGTTGTTCCCTTAGATCTTATATCTATTATCACTAGCTTATTTCTCAAATTTATGAAATTACTTGAAATATGAAATAAAATAACAAACAAATATACACACCAACCACACAAATTGCTGACACCTAATCCTGAGGGATTGGGAAAATATAGTAAATATGGTAAATATGCAAATAAGAAGATAAGAGTAATTAGAATATGAATTGCAAGGGTCTTCCTATGCAATGTATATATTATTGATACTTCTTAATAGAAATTCACTATTCATGGAGTTACCAAACATGGTCTGACATGTGGTATCAGAGCGTAGGTCCGCAGATCTCAATTTGACATTCTTTTGCCATTGTAACTCCTATTGGTTATGCACTAACATCTACCGAGACTAGTGTTTTCTCTCTATGGGTTGGTGGAGGTAACAGCAGGGGGAAGGGAAAGGTGGGGTGGGAGGGAGAGGGAGGGAGTTGGGGAGAGGAGGTGGGGTGAGAGGGAGAGGGAGGGGCTAGGAGGAGGTAGAGGGAGGACTAGTGTTAAAATTGGAAACTAGGTCAAAATTCCAGTTTGGTCTACTCATTTGAGGAAGATTATTGTGGCATTGAATCCATATTTTCGAGAGGTCCAAAATCGACCTTAAGATCACCAGATTTGGATAAGGAAAAATATTTATTTACTTAAAATAAATTCTATACGCTATGACCTTATTAAGGCTGGAAACATTAGAATTTGCCTCCAAAATGTCAAGGTTGACTTCACCTCCATAAGGACAAGTTGTTATATATATAGGTGTCCTCCATTCTCATTAGACACATCAACTTGCCCAAAACATGTGTCCGAGGCAACTAAGGTCTTGAAGGAGGTTGAAGGATTGTATAGTTGAGGGTTCTCTTCTGTCATAGGGTTGAGAGTCTCATGATAGGCAACCACAACATAGGGAGGACATGAGCATGATAGTGAAGGAGTATTTAAGGTCTCTTTATAGGTTTTGATTGGTCCAATATTCAACAAAGGCAAGCTGAGGCCTAGTCAGTTAGGTTGGAGATCTATTGGAGTAATATTCTTCCTTTTTGATAAACTGCAAATATTGAGGAAAATGTAGATGCAATACAAGTCTATTATGGTGTATAGAAACAATGGGCATTGCAGGGCTGGATAAATGACTAAGCTCTCCCGTGGAAAGAAAACAACAAATGGGAGAATGTTGGGTTGTGTTATATTTTTTCCACAATTAGCTGGCATAGTTAACTGGGGGGTTTGAGGGGGGTGGGTAGCCCCCCTCTACGGGGTTCGGGGCAGTGCCTCGGGGAATTTTTTTTTGGACCCTATATTAGGTTGGTTGGACTGACCTATGGTTTTGTGCATGGTTTTCGCACATGGTTTTGGACGCGATGGTTTTCAGTCCATGGTTTTAGACGTGATGGTTTTTGGTCCATGGTATTAGATGCTTTGACATGTATAAATATGTATTGTAACATTGAAAGGAACATAATGAAAAATCAATCTAGTAGTCTTGGTTTTGGGATCCATGGGAAAATCTCTATGTATGTGTGTTTTATGTGTTATGCTCTTGCATTGTTTATTTTTTGTGTTTTAGAATTCATATGCATGTAATTTCTGTATGGGGTTAAAACCTACAAAAACTTCCCTTCCAAGGATGAGAGAGTGGTTCCTATGAAAAATAAAATAAGATAATCAAAGCAACAAAAAACGATCTAATGCTTGAGACCTGGAGTAGGGTGAAAAATTCCCTCCCAAGGATGAGAGATCAGTCCTATCATCAATATTGGTTGTACTTTCACGGCCTTAATATCCTCCCTGACAATGGCTCCAACATGTTGGTGTTCATATATGAATCGTGCAATTCACTCAATTCCACATTAATTGTCAACCCAGGGCTCTATGAGTTATTTCAAGGCTATCATACAAAGTATATGCATGCCATAGTTTCCCTACCAAGTACTGAACATTCAATTATTAACTTAATCAATGTGTAACAACAAGCGATAACTGTAACAAAGAATAAGAGTAACAACAATAATGACTGTAACAACAACAAGAGTAACAGAAAGAAGACTCACATCAACTCATTGATAATCATTCACAACAATAAATAAATTAACTGAAATAAACATATGCACACATTTATCCAACAACACCTGGTCAGGAGAGTGGGCCCAACTCCTTAATCAGGGCTATGGCAAGATCAAGAAGTCACGAAATGCTCAGAAGATCAGAATTTCATTAATCAAAAGGATAATACGTGTATGCTGTTACAGACTCAAAGTTAACGTAATTCTCTATGATCTTAAATGTCGGCTTTCACAACCCCGTAACTGTACTTATACAATTTGTTAATACTAACAGATCCTAGAATAATGGCAGTTGTCTGCCTAAAATCACACAATGTTTTCTTAAGTAAAATAGAATATAAATATAGAAGTACATTGATTAAAATATTGATGGCTCTAGATAGTGTTGCCAATTGGATGGTCACCATTTGTTGAACTACAAACTTGATCATACTTCTTCCAATTCTGCAAGAATATTCGAATTAGCAAGCCACCTAGGAAACAACCCCTATGACTATGCTTCATTGATTAATGATTCATAACAACATGAAAAAAGATATACCTGTGCAGTTTAGAATGTAAATTGACCAACATTGGTGTAAAATGGATACAAGAATCAAGGTAAAAATGTGGGTAAAGACATGCAAATTCAACCACCAACACTATGCACTCTTATCATCTTAAGCAATTTGGAAAGAAATTTGTCAGGATTGTTGTAGAGTACTAGGGGAAGGTTGGGGGAGATGTTACCTGATCCTCGTGGGGGTGGTTGTATCCTTGATTCTATTAGATGAATAATTTTCCACGAATAGTCTCCACATAAGAAAGTACATATCATCCTCTAAGTCAACACAATCAGTTCCATTTAACCCCTCCCTCGTGATAAGTGAGGGAGGGATCTTATCGCTTTTCGAGCTCCCAGCTATTCTAGATGTCTATATCCCTTTCGTCGATTTCTCTTCCATCCTTTCTTCCTCTTGAAATCTCCTCAACACTGCTCTTGCTTGGTGTAGTTCCTTTGAATGCCTTTTAATCGCCTGCATGGACCTTTCCTGCCTTTTCTATGCTATCTACACTCTCCTTTGCACTCTCAGTTCCATGGCCTTTCATGAATCCTCTTCATCCATCCTCCTAATAGATTCATGATCCCTAGCTGGGTAGAATCCCCCCCTTTAGATGCTTCCCCTAGTATTAGTTATTTACGTTGCCATGCTTGGAATTTGGAACACAAGCAAACCCTCTTACACCATTAAGACTTTAATTCAGAGGGTTATTTATTTCAACAACTTCCCTCTCAACCCTGCTCAGAACACAACTTCATCCTTTGAGAAGGACTTGTGGTTTTTAGCCACTAACTTGACAATGTACCCTTCTAGCATGGTTTTCACCCAGAAAGATACTACACTTGTCATATCTATGTCAAGACAATGGAGCACAATGAGATTTTCCTGAGTCCAGTCATGACGAGATAATGTCTGTCCAAAATACCTTCCCTTCACCTACAATCTCTACAACCAGTTGTACATTTCTTCTAGAAATTTACACTAGAAGATATCATACTGATCACTTGCAACTTTTGAATACAAGATCTCATCTTTTAGTTTTGCAACAGCTCAGCAGCGAAGTTGAGCTTGCTAAGAAAAGAATCAATCCACTTGAGCATCCCACCAGTTCTGTATTTCCTTCTTAAAAACCTTCATACCATATTCCAAACGCTCCTTTTGAATTTCAGGCTCCTGAAACGGAGCCATTTGTTGGCATGAAAATGACAGCAGGGTTGAGACCCTCGATTCAAGCATAAGGGGCCAATAAGTCTCCATTGTAGTCTAGCACAACGCTGACATTTTCACCTTACCCAGGAAGGGGAAGGAGCCTCACCCGAGGCGTGTCATGACTGAAGTTAGATGAGGATGGGAATTAGACACCACAGGAACCATATCAACCAGAATAAAACAAAGAAAGAAATCTTAACATGCAAAACAAACCAAATCACAATGATCTACTCATGCTATATTAAGCGACTGCATAAACATATGCTTTCTAAAAAAATTAAATAGTCAGCATATTACATGAGGACATAAGGTGATTCTAGAACATTCTCCTTCATTACATAACATAATTCAATACATAAGGCTTGCAGCCTAATCTTCAAGAGTAAAAATCACATAGCCAACATATAAACTTATACAACCATGATCATAGAGTCTTTCACATCACTCCGCAACCCATGAAGACTAGAAATACTACAGACTTTCTACAACTAACTAGCCCCAAACCCTCCTTTGATCTTTCTTCTGCTTTTATCTCATACCATCTACTCGGACTACCGGTTCCTCTTTCCTTATGCTCGACTGCCTTCATCTTGGGCTACCTCTTCTCTTTCCTCGCTCGACTATCCCTACTTCTTCCTGCCACTCTTCTACAATTGACAGTCTTCCTTTAGTTTCTAATCTTCCCTTAATTTTCAACTCCCCAACGGTCACATCCGCCACTTGTCATCGACTTCTTTCTCCACAAAATCTCAAAAATGAAGGCCCTAACAAGTGTTGGATGCAATTGTCATGACGATCTTGATTCCTCAACTACTTCTTGAATTTCCTTGCCAAAAAACCCCCAACATTCCTCGAAGAAGTCTGTCGTTAAGCCATTCATTCCAGGCACCTTGTTGTTAAGCATGTTCATATTTCAACCTCAGACATGGATATTGGTCTCATTAATGCAATATTTTTCTCACTATTAATCACTCTTTGTATGTGTTGAATCAATGTATTTATATCTTATTGTATTCCTATCATTTGTTTCATCTTTTGCAGTTACTGCAAAAAAACCTTCTTGTCCCTTGTACTTGGAGGGTTGTAAACCGCCGATAGAAAAATGAAATATTTTGTTACAACATACCTAAATCTATGTTTAAGAATTTGACTAGAAGCCATCCAGTCATGGAATACCACTTCATGTGGGTTCCACCAAACAAATAAAAATCATGCACTACTCCTAGCATTGAGAGACATGGACTCACATCCTTTCCAACAAGTGCCTTTTATTTGATTCATTTTTACCCTAGTAGTTTTTTTTCTTGTAATATAAAAATTGTTGGGTTTTCCTTTTTTTTTTAATTTCCCTTAATGTTTTCCTTTACTGTTGATCCCACTTATGTTCCATGAAATAATTCTCATGATGATGAGTTGGGAAAAGGCAACAACTTCTCTGTCGCAACTACTGCTTGATCTGTATTACCCTAGTTCGCTCCACTATTTTATATCACTTCCTTCTTTGTTTTATTTGTCTTCTTATTAGGTTCTTTAGTAAGGTCCTTTAGTATAATTATGTCCCCCTTGTCCTTAAAAGCTTGGAATTGTTGATCTACTGGGTCCACCATTGTGTTTCTTCTCTTTGTTTTCCACTTCAGATAATTATTTGCATAGATCTCTCTTTCCTCTTTGGAAAATTCCCCTAGATATTATTTCACCCAATCATTCACCATTGTGACTAATATGCTCTCTTAATTTGAGAGGTCTAATTACTTTTACTTTCTTAAAACCTAGCAGTCCATAAAACTCAAAACTACCTTGTATATCTTCCTCCTCTTCCAACTTACATTTTAACACACTTTTGTCCAGAGTTTGTTTTGTGGGAATAATATCGATATGGATGGATTTTATGTTCTAAGAGTCTTATTCCATAGCCTCTAGTGCAGAAAAGGAATTCTTCTCCTCTAGCCCCTTTATGTTATAGGAGGTTCAGTTCTTGTGATTTCATCTCTGTGTAGTGACCTTGGTGAAACCATGATTTTCCATTTGACCTCCAAAAACTTGTTCATTCCTTCTCAGTGGACATTCTCTTATCAAGTGGCCATGCTCATGATCAAGCCTGCATCTAAATGGAAAGTGCTCATAATCTAGAGGTTGTTTCCATATCTCTCCCTAATAGTCCAAATACAGAATTTTGTAATGGTCGTGATATATTCATATAAAAACATAGCCTGGCATATGACATGTTTTTCCCTCCTTTTGTAACCTCTAAGATCTTGAAAAAACATCCTATTACTTTCCCTATACTTTATAGAACTTCCACTATCTAGAAATCTACCAGTAAAGAGTACAATGTTACCCTTATCGGTGCTTCTGTGAATTCCTCATTATTAGGGTTGAAACAAGCTTCCCAGTGGCTAATGTAGAGACCCACATTGTTAAGGAAGTATGACCCCACTTTAAGATCCTAGCTTTATCTTCAAGGATAGAAAAGATGATTGTGAAGAAACCTTTCGGTCCTAGTCTCAAATCCAACTCTCCCGTTGGTTGCCAATTTTGTTGTATCTAATGCTCCAATTCCTTCTTCGTCAACCAAGGATGATCTCTCATTCGTTTCTTGTTATCTTCTAGACATATTGTAGGAATGATAAATCTAGTGTCTTGAGGGGCCTTAGGGATACGTTGGCCCCGTAGCCCCATTTTCCACTTATCTCCCAAAATTGGCATTTGAGAGTAACCTAAGAATCCTCCTTATGTACCAAATGTTTCTTCCCCTTGAAAATACCTACTAGCAAGAGCATTACGGAAGGAGGGGTGATCTCCTCTTGCCTTTAAATTCATGTTTAACGAATCATTGTCTTTCAATATCTAAGTTTGTGTAATTTTGAACACAATATTGAAAGTAGGAGAATGCCCAACCCCAATACATGGCTCCCCAAATTCCAGAATGGAATTCTGTAGCTGAGCAGTTTCAACGCCGCCTCACCACCTTCATCACCTCACCATAAATTATTTTTAATTTCAAATACATTAATAGTAATAATTTAAAGAATGCTTACTATATCTGCAAACTTGAATGAATGCTTTTCAATTTACTAAGAAAATTGAATAGTTATAAATTTATATTTATTAAATATTTAATTGAATATGTTATAGAGTTATATTTATCGAATATCTAATTGAATAAGTTATAAATCTATATTTATTAGGTATCTAATTGAATAATTGAATAATTTATATT